>APFE030136581.1:0-14221 GCA_000404065.3 Pinus taeda
TTTTTCGGTCCATGGTATTGGATGCTTCGGCATGTATAATATGTATTGTAACATTGAAAGGAACATAATGAAAAATCAAGCTGGTAGTCTCGGTTTTGAGATCCAGTGGGAAATCTCTGTGTATATGTGTTTTATGTGTTATGCTCTCGCATTTTTATTTTCCTGTGATTTAGAATTCGTATGCAGGTAATTTCTATACGGGGTTAAAACCTACAGAAGCTACCCCACCACTCAGGAGATTAGGTAGGAATATTCAGTTGCCAACAAGATATAGAGAAAATGCTTTTATAACTAGTATGATGAATGTTTTTGAACCCTATAGTTATAAAGAGGCCAGTCAATATAGTGAATGGAGGGCTACTATGAAAGAGGAATATGAATCAATCCTAAAAAACGAAACTTAGGATTTAGTTAAACTACCTAAAGGCCAGCAACCCATAGGATGCAAATGGTTGTATAAGCCTAAATTTAAAGCAGATGGGATCATAGATAAATATAAAGCTACGCTGGTTGCAAAGGGGTATTAGCAGCAAGAAGGTATAGATTATGATGAAACATTTTCCCATGTAGCTAAGCTAAAGACAATCAGAATGATAATTGCTTTAGCTACCAAACAACATTGGATGATTCACTAGCTAGATGTTAAATCTACTTTTTTAAATGGGGACTTAAAAGAAGTATACTTAGTGCAACCTGAGGGGTTTGTCAAACAGGGTGAAGAACATTTAATTTGTAGGTTGAAGAAAGAATTGTATGGACTAAAATAGGCACCCAGGCCATGACATGAAAAAAATGATTCATTTTTCCTGCAACATGGTTATAAAAGAAGAAAAAATGACCCTAATCTTTATACTGTGTTTGATAAAGAGGTAAAGATTTTTTTTATTTCTTTATATGTAGATGATCTAATAATTATAGGGAATGTTGACAATCTCATTAAAGAAATCAAGGAGAAGATGTCACAAGTCTTTGAGATGAAAGACCTTGGAGAGCTGCATTATTGTTTGGGTTTGGAAGTCAGGAGGGATTTTGGACAAACTCTTATGTCACATAGTAAGTATGTTAGGAGCTTACTGGAAAAGTTTCAGAATGGATCAGTGCAAAGTTGCAACAGTACCTTTACAACATAATTTAAAACTTTAGAATGATGATGGATCTAAGGAGGTAGATGCGACTTTGTATAAACAGTTGGTTGGGAGTCTAATCTACTTGACTACAACTAGGCTAGATTTGGCTTATGCAGTCAGTGCATTGAGCCAATTTATGTCAAAGCCCCTTGAGAGCCATTGGGTTGCAGCGAAAGGCATTTTAAGGTATCTCCAGGGAACCTTAGATTTTGGTATTGTTTACATTGATTCGTGTGATGTTAGATTGACAGCTTTTTCAAACTCTGATTGGGTTGGCAATGTAGATGATAGACGATCCATAACAAGCCATGCATTTAGCATTGGATTTGGGGTCATTATATGGAGCAGCAAAATGCAGAACATAGTATCGCGCTGAATATCAAGCTATGTGTGCAGCAACATGTGAAGCAGCTTGGTTGAGGAGACTTCTCCTTGATGCTGGCGAAGAACATAAGGTTGCAATAGTGATCAAATGTGAGAACCAGAACTCCATCAAACTTGCAAATAATCCAATATTTCATAAGAACACAAAGCATATCGATACACAGTTTCATTTTGTCAGGGAGAAAGTTCAGTCAAAAGAAATCCATATTGAGTATTGTAATAGTTGTGACAATGTTGTTGATATTTTTACCAAACCTCTCCGTAGAATCAAGTTTGAATTGTTTAGGGAAGCGTTAAGCATATGTGTGAATCTATTTCTCCATTAAGGGGCAGTGTTAAGATTAATGAAGAAATGTCTTAATGGAGTGACGGTTCAAACCAAACCTTAGATTAGGAGTTTGTTCCTGTTTTCTAGGGTGTTGTTTCAACTTACCTAATTGTGTGTATATTATATATTTCTCATGTCATGATTGTAACGGTAGAACGTGTTCTGCAGACGCAGTCTCTAGGTGGTGTTCCACACCTGTGAGCTGCTCAGGTTTATTCAATCAATTTGATTCTTATATTTTTGACACTTCTGCTATTGGATTGAAAATAAGTATGAATTTGTTACAATTCATTATATGATAGTTACAATTTGTTATATGATAGTGTGATAGAATTAGAGTACCAAAATTCACCCACACAAATCAATGTTCATTAGGAATCCTCCGATAGACGATAGACTCTCACAGTGTGTAAAAAACTCCATTTTTTCCAACAGCAATAGCTGTCCTGTTTTCGAATCTAACGACAACCTTGTTTTTAGAGTGAAATTTCATGCTTGTGGGATCGATGTGAGGGATCGGCGGGTCTGGTGTTGGGGCCTTGCGCCTGTTTGGGTTTAAACTAGCATCAACGAATTTCAAGTTTTTTTCTTTGGCGGTTGGGGATTATTTTACCTATGTGGCTCAGCTCGTGGGTTGTAAAGGGTTTGTTGGGAATCTAATTATCTTACAAATTAGCCAATGGTTGCCCGGAATTTGCAAAACTTGACTATATTGCCTGGAATTTGCAAAGCGAGACAGTATGGGGACGGATCTTATGAATATTCGTCATCATCTCCGACTTATGAGAGTATTTTTCGAAAGTTATTAGAAGTCTGTGAACGGTTAACAACTTTAGTCATCTCAATAAGTTATTTAACTTTTTCTCTAAACTGATGATTAACCTTTACTGATTCTAATAAATTATTTGGCTTTTTCTCCAAAATGATGCAGGACCTTTATGTGCAATTTAACGTTTGTTCATCTTAATAAATTATTTCGGTTAATACAATTTAAATCAATAAAATAAATTCCCATAAATTTATCACTATCGGTCAATAGATTTCCCACCAATTTTTATCATTGTCGGTCAATATATTTCCCACCAGTTTTTATCACTATCATGTAATATATTGTTATTAAAAAAAAAAAAATCAATCAATTCCAAAAACAATAAATAACTAATACCTGTATAAATAAACCAATCAAAACTCTGCAAAGGCTTGGGATGTGACTTTCACAGAATAGGGATGTAGACTTTGCAAAGCATTCGAATACTATCTACATCACCGCCGAATTAGTCAAACACATCATGGATGAATACATCAGACTTGTTATTTGATGTGGTATTGATTTAGTTGGTAAAAGAAATCATCAATTAGTAAATATATAATTACCTACATAAATAATGAAACCATCAAAGCATTTTGCTATAAAATTTTCCAAATAAGCAACAGAACCATCAAAGTAATTTGTTATAAGGTTGCCCAAATAAGAAATGGATCTATAAGAGTTAGTACACTGTAATATTTTGCAGATCCATAAGAGATTGTACACTATAATATACTGCAATGATTAGGATATCACTTTATTTTTTTCAACAAGTAATGGATCCATAAAAAAAACGATGAGTCAATCACATTTAACTCAAAAAGTAATAGTTTCATCAAACCAGTCATGGATCCATTAAGGAAGGTGGATAAATAACATTTGATTTCAACATTTAGGGGATCCATCAAGAAATTAGCGGTGGATCAATCACATTTGAGTTAGGGGATCCATCCAGAAATTAGTGGTGGATCAATCACATTTGAGTTAGGGGATCCATCCAGAAATTAGTGGTGGATCAATCACATTTGAGTTAGGGGATTCATCAAGAAATTAGTGGTGGATCAATCACATTTTAGTTAGGGGATCAATCACATTTCAGTTAGGGGATACATCAAGAAATTAGTGGTGGATCAATCACATTTCAGTTAGGAGATCCATCAAAAAATTAGTGGTGGTTCAATCACATTTCAATTAAAAGATCCATCAAACCACATTTAGTTCAAAAGGTTAATACATCTATCAAATATCCATCAAAAAATTAGTAATGGATCAATCACATTTCAGTCAGAGGATCCATCAAACCACATTTAGTTTAATAAGTTAGGGCATCTATCAAATCAGTTGTGGATCAATCATGGGCAGGTAAGAAATAATACGTTGTATTATTTTAAGTTAAATTGGAAAATTTTCAAACAAGTAAATGATCCATGAAATAGTAATGTTTCGTCACATTTAATTCAAACAAGTTTAAATCCATTAAACAGTCGTTGACGAATCACATTTATTTCAAACAAGTAGTACATTAATAAAAATGGTCCATTCTTCGAAAAATGTTTGACAGGTAATGGATCCACGGTAAAAATTTCTAAAGGTTAGAATGGTAACGTCGTAATTTTATTTAATTAAAATAAGCTGGATATTCTACACCTACTATTTAGGGAGTTAGATTTCGTGTTTTTCCAACTAGTATGAAAGAGATTGATAACGTAAGTATATTTTTTAATGTTAATGTTTATTTAAATATTAATATACACAATATCATTGTATGTTAGGTTATTTAGATTAAATTACATAAAAATTAATAATTATAAATTATGTATTATTTGAAATTACATTAAAAAATAAAATAAAAATAATGATAATTATTAATTATTAATAGTTAATTGGTTTAGAATCTATTTTAATCTCAAATTTATCAGATTTTCTTTATGTACAAATTTTTTAGAGAAACAAGATTTGATTCTTATAGATGTTTTGTGTAGATTTAGAGTTAAAATAGGTCTATCATGTTTCTATAAATAAATTATGTCTTCCATAATGGGTATGGTTTAATAAGTATTTCATCATAACTTTTTTAAATAATAATTTATTCAATAATTTTTTTATAATAAAATATAATTAAAAAATAAAGGGAGTATTATAAGAGGTTGATGAGTTTTGTAAATTGAAAATTTATTATTATTTTAAAAATGATTAACACGTTTTAACTTAATTAATTTATAAATCTACCGGTATAAAATAGTTGGTGATAAAGTGTAGTGTTAAGTCACTCATTTTGTAAAATTCATTAATTCAAAGTCCCATGGATCTAGTTTAGTTGGTGATAAAGTGTAGTGTTGAGTCACTCATTATGTAAAATTCATTAATTCAAAGTCCCATGGATCTAGTTAACCATGGAAGAACATATAAATTCATAAGATACCAAGTTGAATAGACAAAATCAAATCTTGCTTACCCAACTAAGAACATGTCACAGATTTTGGGTTATTCCCATATAACTCTTATGAATATGATCAATGGTATACATAATACTAACTTGCTTGAAGTTGAAAATGGTACAATCCATTTTATTTCTTTGATTCACTTTATGCAAAAGACCCTTTTTCCAAGAAATCATTAGTTTGGACATATTAGAGACTTCACAAGATGATTACCTCTTTGGACTCTTTTTCCAAGTAATCATCAGTTTGGACATATTAGAGACCTCACAAGACGATTACCTCTTTGGTGTGATCCTGATGGTCAAGATAGGATGCAAAATATGTATATGAGCCAATTGTTCATCTAGATGCCAAATCCATTCCTACAAACATGGAGTTGACCCCATCGTAGTATACCTTTAAGAATTTTTTCTTATTGATCCACCTGAGGCATATGAGCCAGTTACAGGCCGATTGGCACTGACTGGTGCTTATGGGCTATGTCTGGCGGATCCTTTTGTTAATTAACGTACGTAACGATCACTATGAGGGCTGACACAAGATGGTGAGGTGCAGCTTCGCCTTCGCAGTTTATAAGCATTTCTATAGGGGAATAACTTAATAATGACTCCTAATTACTACGATTGGAATGGGGGAGTTCAGAAGCAGTTAGGAAGAGGAGATACGAAGGCGTTAAGAAGGGGGATAACCCCTAGCATTAAGCAAAGTGTAAGTACATTTACTGCGAGGTTGGCTCAGTCATTATCTTTTTCCATCCATTAGTTAAGTGGGTTTCACATGCTAAATCAAGACGTACCAGTTACTACATGGGTTAATCAATCAAACTCCATGTACTCATCGGATTGACTTTGTGGTTCGCCTATCTTTAGCCTGATTGCAATGTGGCTTGGTCAGATTCTATTCGGGTCTCAGTTGTGGATTACGGTTCGTCACTTGCCCTTTCCTGTGACCAGTTTGTGATATTGGGTGGAGATAGAGAAAATAATGTGGAATGCAGGATAAAAAATGGTTCGGCTTGTTAGGAAGGGTTATAGATAAAGTAGTTCTGCCAGTGAAATGGTTGATGCATCAACTTCACATTGGACTAGCTAATCCAAGAATGCACTGTTGGAAGGAAGTTACCCTTCTTAAACAAACTGGATTGAAATTAATTAATTAATTTCTTTATTTATTGCGCAGGTTTCACATACCTAACTATCCTCTTACCAGAAATAGGCCTTATTTTTTCAAACTATCCTCTTACTAGAAATAGGCCTTATTTTTTCAAACTCCAATCTATTTATAATCTAACAAAAAAATACCTCAGTATTGATATTAATTGCTCGATTGTTGATGGTGCCATCACTTGAAGGCAATTTCCATTGGAGTAGTCACAAATCATTTCTAAATTACAAGAACAACATATAAGTCAAAGCCTTTGTTCTTTTAAATCACTTTTCACATGGAATTTTTTTACCGAGAAATTGATAGCACATTATGAGGATACAAAAAAAAATACCTTCTTTAGTCAAATGTTAAATCTCAAACAAAAGGGGAAGGTACACACCTACAGAAGGAGCTGCGTAACCCTAGCCAGCAATCGCAGCAGGAAGAACGCAACAACACTCAGCTACCCCTCAATGGCCTCCTGCTGCCGAGGATTGAGCATCATGGACACATAAGAGGATGGAGAGCCTCTTTCAGATCAACGGCAAGAAAATGAAGGAACAACAAAAGCTTTCGCCTCTCTCATTGCTGCAATGGGCCCGACAAAGAACAGACCATCAGTCACTAAGTTTGTTAAAAGATTGGAAGACATCCCTGAATTCTCACTCCCTCCTATCCTTCCCCGTAAAGCAACTCTTTCTCTGGTGGAATGAGGATTAGTTGGGCAGTTTATTGGGTTATTGCCATCGCCCAAAACTGTACAAAAATGGGTAGAAAGGAATTGGACTGCGTCAATAGATGGGAAAATCTCAATCAGGTTTTGTGGAAGAGGTTACTACACCTTTCACTTTGAAACTAGGGAGGATCAAGATCTGATATTTAGGAATGGCCCTTACTTTATGGATACAAGGGGTTTGTGTTTAAACAAATGGACACTGGATTTCGACCCAGAAATGGATGTACCCAATTCCATCCCCGTTTGGGTCAGACTGACGCAACTTCCCCTTCACTGTTGGGGAGATGATTCATTCAAAGCCATATGAAATGCAGTTGGGAAATATATAGACAGGTGTGAGCCAAAGGAAAATATGCATGCATGTGCCAGAATCTGTGTAGAAGTGGATCTAGGGAAAGGATTTCCAGAAGCCATCAAAATCAAAGTGGATCAGTGAACGCACATACAACAGCTAGATTATGAACAAATTCCCTTCAAATGCAAGGTATGTCACGAATACAGCCATTTTGATAATAGATGTACAAAAAAAAAAATGAGATTGAAAAGATTGAAGATCCGAAAAACAAATGGGAACAGGTCAAAAGAAAGAAGACAACCCACAAACAACCAAATCTTTCTTCCTCGTAGCCCTCCATATCCTCTGATCTCCATCCTCTATCACCAAAAGAAGGCAATAATCCTCTTTCTAGTCATAATCCTTTTGAGCCATTGGATCCTTCAGCCCCCCATCCCTTGGGCCCAGATCCAGATCCAGATCCCCACACCATACCCCTAACTCCCCTTCATCCCCTTTGGTCTCAAACACTCATACCCCTCCCCCCCAGTAGAAAGAATCCTAACAAGGAAGCAGTCAAACGAAGCACTCCCAAATGTAGAACATAAAAAAAAAAACAGGAAGAAAGACAAACAAAAAACTGAGGGATGAAGCAATAGCAAAGGAAATGGCATTAGGAACGCAACAACCTATTGAAACCTTCTTAGGAAGGAGTATAGGAAACAACGAAGAAAGCCAACAAAGAGGGAAAGGAGCCATGCATCACCCAACAAGAAAATAGTGATAGTGGTCTCCTGGAATTGCTGAGGAATGGGATCATCCTTCAAAGAAAATGCCACAAGAGACATTCTGGCAAAAGAAAGCCCAGACATCCTTATGATTCAGGAAACAAAAACAAATAGCCAAGAAACTAAAAATATCAACAACAAAAAAATCAGAAATTATGAAGGGGAAGCAATACAGGCAACAGGAGCGTCGGGAGGTATTTGCACAATATGGAAAAAAGAAACTTGGGAATTAATACACCACAAAAAAAATCAACACTGGATACAAATGGATCTAATGCAAATCAATACAAAAGATAAGTATAGTGTCATAAATATATACACCCCAAATCACTACAAGGAAAAAGAGCAATGCTAGGCTACCATAAAAGAAGCACTAAAAGAAATGCAAGTTGGGAAAATAATTCTAGGAGGAGATTTAAATTTGGTAAGAAGTACAGAAGAAAATTTTGGAGGAACATATCACACAAACCCATCCAGGGATGCATTAGAAGAAATAATGGAACAACACAATTTAATAGGCATCCCGCCAAGCAACGGGAAATACACCTGGAGCAATAAAAGAGTGGGCAAAAGCAACATAAAAGAAAGGCTGGATAGAATTCTGATACAAGAAAACATAGCAGCAATGTATAACTCCATCAAATCAAAAATTTTACACACCACAACATCTGACCGTAAACCGGTGGAAATAGTCATGGGAAAAATGTAAAACCAAGGACTGCTCCCATTTAGATACAACTCAATTTGGGACAACAATATAGAAATCAATGAGTTAATCAAGGAACCATGGGAGCCAAGAGTAACAGGATCACCTCATTATCTTTGGGAGACAAAATTAAAAACTGTAAGAACCAAGCTAAATGAATGGGCAAGAGCAAATGAAAAAAAAAAAAAGAGTTACAGTAGAAAATGGACATCATGCAAATTGCAAAAGAAAGCAAAGAAGAAGGCAAGCAATATTATCTAAGAGAGAAGGAAATTAGGGAAAATTTAAATCCAGAAGCTTGTGGCTCAAGGCAGGGGATAAAATACATCATTTTTCCACAACATAATGAAGATTAGAAGAGCAAGAAACCAAATAGAAAAAATACAAGTTGAAAGACAAGAGGTTAAAGGTGCGGAGGAACTAAAAAAGCAGCCCACCAACACTTTAAAAACTTACTTTCAACAAATAAAGAAATGACTAAATATGAAGATTTCTTAAAGCACACAAAAAAATAAATAAAAAAGATCAAAGTGCAGAAATGTGCAAAGAGCCCACAGAAGAAGAGGTAGTGGCGGCTATATGGAGCCTTCATCCAGAAAAAGCCCCAGGGCCAGATGGTTTCACAATAACATTCTACAAATTTCATTTGTATACAATCAAAAAGGATCTCTTAATAATGGTGAAGAATGTATTCAAAAAAATAATCGGAGGCAACACAAAATCCTCCTACCTTGCTTTAGTCCCAAAGGAAACAAACCCCTCCACTTTCAACAAGTTTCACTCTATCTCTCTTTGCAATTCATCTTATAAGATAATAACAAAAATAATTGCAAATAGAATCAAGGAAGTTCTTCCAATAATAATATCTGAAAATAAAGGAGGATTCGTGCCCAACAGGCAAATCATAGATAATGTAATTATTGTTCAGGAAGTTGTACACTCTAGTATGCTAAGGCAAGAAAAAGACCTCATAATAAAACTAGATATGGAAAATGCATTTGACAGGGTCAGCCATCCATATCTAATGGATGTCCTCCATAAATTTGGTTTCTCAAGAGAAATAATGGAAGTCATCTAGGCATGCATTTCTACTCCATGGATTGCCCCCCTTATAAATGGAAGACCCCGTGAATTTTTTCAAAGCACAATTGGACTTAGGCAAGGATGTCCTCTCTCTCCCTTCCTATATATTATAATGGTTGAAACTTTAAGCAGAGCTCTGGAAAAACAAAGAAAGGAAAGAGATATCACAGGGATCAGAATAGAAAAAGGAGTAAAAACAATAAATCACTCACTTTTTGCTGATGACACATTGCTGCTGGGAGGGGCATCAACAATAATGGCAAGGAGGTTCAAAAAAGTTCCGGATGATTTTTTACAGGTTTCAGGTGGGCTATTAAACAATACAAAATGCAGAATATATGGATGCAATACCCCTCCTAGAATCATGCAAAGGATCTGCAAATCTTAGACATCCCAGTACAGGAAAAATGGACACACTTCTTTTACCTGGGACTCCCAATCTCAAAAGAAAACATGAAGGTAGAAATATGGACTAAACAGATTGAAAAAATGAAAAACAAAATACAAAGTTGGGGTATGATGTGGCTGAATATGGCAGGAAGGGTAATATTAATCAAAGCACTGGTTGCAGCACTACCTATCTACCAATATGCCATAATCATGGTCCTAGCAAGTGCCCACAAAAAAATGGAGTTAATCTTAAGAAGCTTTTTGTGGCAGGGAGGGAAGCAAGAAAACAAAAAAATTAGCCTAGTTAGATGGAAGCAAGTAGCACTACCATATGAACAAGGAGGCCTATCAATACAGATACCTGGGCACATGAATGTAGCCTTGGGAATGAAAATATTATGGAGACTAATTACAGGAAAAGAAAGTTGGTGGAAAAAAACACTCATCTCAAAATACATGGATGGCTCCAGGAAAAGACTACTTGATGGAAATATCCCTATAAGACAATGTACCCAAGCATGGAAGCTAGTAAAAAAACAATTCCTCTAATGAGTAGCTACATCTCTAAAATCCCAGGCAATGGAAAAACAATTTCGATTTGGGAGGACATAATCATGGGAAAAGAACCACTGGAGACTCACCCAGAAATTGAAGGCATACAAGAGTGGATGAAAGGAAAAGGTTTCAACACTTTACACTCAATCTCTCTATGGAACCAAAAGGAATGGCAAGACTGGAAAGCTCCAACAATTCCTGCAAATCTGGGAGAGAAATGGAGTAAAAAAAGGTAGCTCCTAAAAGGGGCAGCACCAATCAAGCATGATGAGGAAGATGATTACCTCTGGGATCCAAGCGGTGGACATTACACAGTTAGGGCTGGATATAAAATCCTTCAAGAACAACCAAATCAACAAGATTGGGATTCATGGAAAGTAACATGGAAATCAGAATTTTTTCCTAAGATCAAAATATTCATCTAGACCCTTTTAAAAGGGAAAATATTGACCAGTGAAAAATTAAAAAAAAGGCTTTCAAGGCCCATCACGATGCCCATTATGCTTGCAAGCTGAAGAAAATATACAACATTTATTCCAAGAATGCACTTTTGCCAAAGAATGCTGGCAGCAACTAATAATTCCATTGGAAATAAGTATGAATTTTGAAAAGCCCTTGCCAGAATTTCTTCAAACTCTTGAGAAGGCCTATCCATATACAACAAATAAGAAAGTCACAATTTAGAGAATATGGAAATGCATCCCAGTATTTCTATGTTGGCAAATATAGTTGACATGAAACAAGTGCATTTTCAAAAATCAAATTCCACGAATAGGGAAGACCCTCTCAAAAATGTGGGGATTAACTTCTGAAATCCTGAATGTCAAAGGAACAACAACAACAGATTATAACACTCTTCAACAAGAAGAGCGAGATTGGCTCAACAAAGCCATAATAAATAATAATGGGCAAAAATGACAGAGGAAGATAAACTCAGGAAATATATGGAAAATAAGAATGAGTGAAGAGGAACTTGCAAACTAGAGGAAAAATCAGAATAGATATTGTCTATACTTTGATGGGGCCTTAAAGCATAATCCGGGAAAGGCAGGGGCAGGGGGAATAATCCTCGATCCTCATGGGAAAGAAAATGTCACATATGAATGGGGATTGGGACAAATCCCAAATAATAAGCTAGAAGCATACAACTTGTTGATGGGAACAAGAATAAAAAAACAAAAAGGAATTCAAAATCCTATAATAATAGGAGACTCAACCATAATAATAGAGGCAATGGCACGAAACAAAAATCCAAGCAATGAGTTCATGAACAAAATTTTTAGAAGAATCAGGAAGAACTTAGAAGTTTTTGGTGATGTAACCTTTAGACATGTCTTGCGAATACACAATCAACAGGTGGATTACTTCGCAAACCAAGCAGTGAAAAAAAATGAAGGGATTTTTCGTGAAAACTAGGAGGAATATCACAACCCTGTTCCATAACAACCAACAAAAACCACAAGTATGAAGTCCACCAAAAACAAGGGAAAAATCACAATGATAAAAGAAATAAATCAAAAAACACCAGTCAAAAATCAACCAAGGACACATCACTGTAGTGAGAGGCAGAAAATCACGAGATGGCAAAGGAAATATAATGAAATTTCATAAACCGGCATGAGCAACAAGAGGCAGGACGATCGCAATCCTGGTCACAAGAACCAAGTCGCAATCTATCCCATTGAAGTTAGATCATGGGTTGCACTAAATTACTATAAGAATAGAGGATGCATTAGCAATAATCGCAACATAAATATTAGTCAAGAAATCTCCATCTCCCCTGTTCACTTAGTGTTATCGTCGTTTCAAAGTCCCTCACCGCTTTCCCTCTCAATCCGTAGCATTTTCTCCCTCTGTTCAGTGCGCATAACTCCTCTTAGGTCCCCACCTACCTTCTTACCCAGCTCATGCTCCCTATATCCTGTCACTCCCTTCAAACAATTATCCCTCGCCCACCATCTACTCCTCCCTTCATCTCAGCCCTCCTACCTGACTATTATAACCAGACTTTAGTTAACTTTCATTTTTGTCTTCCATAGGGACATAGCTACAACAAGCAGGAAAGTGCAAGACAAAGAAATGTGGTCAACATCAGCAGAAGAAGAATAATCTCAGGCAACACAAAATCAAGGAAGCACAACAAAACAAGCAGCAATAAGCAAAGCAAGAGGAAGAACAAGCAAACAAAACAAATGGAATTCAACCCCATTGAAAAGGTAGCAAGGAATGATGCATGTCCAACATACAAAGCGAATAAATTCATGATTCAACGCATGAAAGAGTCCCTCAAGGATGTCAAAAATGAAATGAGAATGGAGTATAGCTTCTAGAAAAGAAACATGGCAATGCAGAAAGAAGAAATCATGGCACTAAAAACCAAATGCAAACATCTAGAAGAAGCAGTGGCATATTACAAAAACAAAACTGTGAGCAATGAAGGAGAGAAATCAGTCAATTATGACAAGAAGAACCAGCCAACTCAAGAGAAATCAGTCTACAAGCCATGAAAAAGTGTCCGAGAACCCATGATATGTAAAAAAAAATTCCTAGTAGGTGAGTTTGTTAGGCAGTACTCAAGAATACTCATAAAAATATATGAAGTTTTGAACACAAGCATAGGAGAAGGGTCTGCGCTTCTATCTCATTGCTTAGTTGTTTATCATGTTATAGTCGATTGTTATAGGAGCTTGCTCCATCAAAGCTTTTGGTAATATATCAACTACCCGACCTTGTTAAAAGAAAAAAAAACATATAACTCAATATAAACAAAAATAAGTTACCTCAAAAGCATATTACTACATATCATATAATTCATTATAAATAAATCTTGAGAACATGTTAGTACATATCAAGTCATAAGATACAAAGTTGAAGCTTACCTAGCTCCTGTTAAAAAAAAAAAAAAAACTAGTGCAGGAAGAGTTAGGTCACTTTTCTTCATGAATTACACGAATTCTAAGTGAAAATTGGAGGAGGTAGGTCACTATCCAAGCTCTGCAATTGGACTTCAACTGATCTTGGCTTGACTTTCTCTCCTGGTGGCCCTGGGCTTCCTTAAACTTCAACGTAGCAAAATGTTAGGTCCCTATACTGCTAGTGTAACCCCTTATTAGTTCAACCCCTTATTATATTATTGTGCCCCATAAAAACCCACTATTTGTAGGTTTTAACCCCGTACATAAATTACCTACATACAAATTCTAAAATCGGGACTACTAGCTTGATTTTTCATTATGTTCCTTTCAATGTTATAATACATATTTATACATGCCGAAGCATCCAATACCATGGACCGAAAACCATCGTTTTAAAAAACATGTGCAAAAATCATGCACAAAACCATAGGTGGGTCCGCCCTTCCTAACATAGGGTCCAAAACCAAAATTTTATGGGGCGCTGCCCCAGACCCCATAAAGTGGGATTACAGGTATGCATCAAACCCCCTGTGACCCCCC
>APFE030136581.1:21196-62121 GCA_000404065.3 Pinus taeda
AAAAATCAATTATTAATTTTATTAATTTTTATAAATTACTAATAGTAATTTTTAAACTCCAGGTTTATGATAACCCATCGTATTGACCCATGGTAATACCATGGTATTAATGTGAGCATAGACTATCTAATGGGGAAATTCTATCATCTTAGATCCACGTTAATCCTGGGTCTACCAAGTGCTCAGAGGGATAAATAGTAGATTTCATTCCCCTAAGAGTGGTATATGTGGAGATAAGATGGATATAGGTTGGTTTTTATGATAATGAAGATATTAAATAAACTTAGGAAATTATCTTGTAAAAACATCTTAATGTGAATGATTAAAGCTACATTTAGTCACTTAACAAAATTTAGTAAAAAATACCAATATCTCCATTAATATTGGTTTTTAACTTTTTTTCTAAATTTTCCATTGTGTTCAAATCATCTAGGAAGGCCTTTTCCTGAGCCCAATTTGGTCAAAAATTACAAACGTTATGGCCAAAATAGTTTATCCTAGGAATTCTCCACTAAAACTAGAGGAAATCCAGTTAACTCTGCTAAATTTGGAGTTAGCACTGAATTTAGGAGACCGAAAAAGTGCCACCAAGCTTAATTGCAGGTTACTTAGTGATAAGTGTGGTTAGTTAATGATAAACTCCACTTAATCCACGTAGTTAACATAAGTGCTTAATTAGTGGATAAACATGTTTAATTAACATTTAACCTCCACTTAATCCACACTATTAACATAAGCTCCAGCCTCCGGTTTTAAGTGTTTGGTCACATGTGGAGAGTTAATGCTAGCGGTTATGTCCAAACCGCCACATTTAACACTTTAGTTATTGCGCCCATACATTGTTAAGAACTAATGGCGTAGTGTAACGGTAAGTCGTTGGCCTTGTGTGGTGCAAGTCACAAGTTCGACTCCCTAGTCTGCCATAAAATTTTTCCTTTACGTGCCAATTATGCCCGAACTTTTTGAAGGGACACATGGTAGCCTCTGGGCTTACCACGTGTCACCTTCTCATTGTTCCACCCAAATGCACTTTAACCAATTAGGTGTTTCCACTTGTCATGATTTGGTTGGTTCACTTGTGGGAATATTCCAGGAATATTATTTTTTTACTGGGATGTATGGACGCCTAATCAGCATCCCAGTCAGCATGTACCAAAATTCGCATGTTTGACCAAACGATCAGAACACTCTAACTTTCACATATGAACTCCGTTTTGAGTGAAACAAGTTGCGCCAGGATCGTATCACTGAGATGGACACGGTTGTGTATATTTTGATTGATTCCGAGCACTTTTATTTTTGAGCTAATTTTTGCCCCTAATCTAGATTCTGATCACTCCTTCCCACTGACAGGATTTTTGACCTACAAAAGCTAGTTATCTGATGAGAGATGAATACTCTTCTCCTTCCCAAGTTCTATCAATTGATTCTACTTGAACAAATTTCCATGACAACCGCTTGGGTTCACTAACATGCCTTGCCTTGCAAATGGCTGGGCACTTCAAACCAATTTTCTCCTATAATTGCTGACCCATTCCAACACTTGTTGCCTGCGTGCTGACTAAACACCCTGTTGTACTAAAGTGATTCCTTACTGCTTAGGAAGATGATTGATGGCCTTCCAATTGGGAATCATGTTACTCCTTTGCAACACAGGCATTCGATGCAAACTTCTCCTTAGAAATCACTTTTCTAAGTTAAGCATGCTTGAGTGAACTACAATAATGAGTTCCAATATCAGTAATAACAAGAAAAGAAATGACCATTCTTTTACCTCCATGGTTCCAAATTCCACATCTAGAAGAATGCATTCACCATGTTTTTCGCTTCTTGGTGTCAACACATCAAATCACATTGTAGGCCATTCGATATTTTACAAGGGCTGTAATTTTTTTTGGCATTTTTGTCCACTTTCGCTTCTTGATTCCATCATCCTTCAATATTAGCATGCTTCTCATGCCATGATTTGAGAATGAAGGCTAATCATGAGCCTCTTGCTCAAGCGTGGACCTTCCAAAATCCTGTGACATCTTGTCACAAGAAACACCCCTCAAGGTTAATGGTGTTTCCTTGAAAAACACTCATGCAAGAATATAATTTGACAAACTCTTCATTTTTATTGTTCAAAGAAAAACATGTCACATCATGTGAACATTGCCATGTACTCTTACATCTTGGTGTATAAACCATCTTGGTGTTTAAACTATTGACTAAACACAAGTCGACAAAACATGCTTCTTCAAACAACTGACTTTCAAGTCAAGAAAAAACATGTACAACAACTTGACGATTTACAAGAATTCCACATTCTCATGAAACAATTAGGCACATCTCCCTTTCATCTTTGGAGACAAAACCAACTCTTCCAAGTTGATATAACATACATTTAATAATTAATCGACCACACAAGTTGGGACTCATGCATGTGCAAATGATCAATATTCTCAAGTTAACAACATAAATGTTAACAAAGAAATTAACCAACACAAGTCAATCACTCATGCATGTTCATGCACAATGAAACTATTAAAAATTCCACTGTTCACACACATAAACTCTCATGTACATATAACAATTCTCAACTCTCTCACAAGTACACTCACAATTAAAATCACAAGTACAAGAATCCCATTGGTATGTATGAATACTTAAAGAGCTGAAATGACCAAATTTGGAGAAATAAAGTGAGTCAACATACTCCACTTTTGAATGCCTTTCTAGCGTAAACATGCAAGTTCAAGAATGCAACATGCATGCAAATTTGTAGTTGCAAATTTTCATCTTTGTTGCATCTAAGTGAGTCAACATAACTCTACTTTTCCAACATATTGCATCATGAAATATGAAGCATAAGGAGAAAAACAATGCATCCAAATAACAAGGAAATGCATCAATAAGGAAAGATTTGTATCAATTATCAAAAGCAATGCAAGGCCTTAATTGATTAAGAAATCTAACCATATCTTTACAAACCATTTCAATGGTGCTTCTTTCAGTTGCACTTCATCATGTGTATCATCTTGGCCGACATCAATTATGGAATCCTCTTTTCCATTCTTGCCAAAATCTCTCTCCACCTTCTTCAAATGTCGTGGATGACTTGTTGGATGCAAAGTCCAACACTTGTCTACAATATGAACTTGCTTATGGCAATGAGTGAAAAATAATTGCTTATTCTTTTCAACATGGTTTCCATTATCCAATGGAGCTTTGGCTTTATGTCTCTTTTGTTTTGAAATTTTCCTGTGTATGGCTATCCTCTTTCAACACCTCGAGATAGTATAGTTATTCAAACCACGAAAAAAACATGTAAATTTTCTCCAAATCTTATGTGAAGATTTTACAATGTTTATCATAATAAAAAGAAACTTGATTAAAGGAAGATTTATACCTTGGAAATTCACCTTTGTCGTCTTCTTGAGGAGTTGAATTTGATGAGGTAGTGGCTCTCTTCAGAATACCACCAATGGTTTCAATGACCTTATAGCTTTCAACATCCTCTTGTTTTCCATTTCCACTAGTTGCATGCTTATGAGCATCTTCTTGCAAAGTGGGTATAAAACTTTTTCATTCCTCATGAACACAAAATTCACAAGCTTGAGGTAATGAATATGTAATGAAAGTCCTTATTGGAACACCTTCATGTGCCTCCTTGGCTTTGGAGCATTCTCCATCATGTTGTCCATAACCAAGACCCAAATACCTAGGCCTTTCCTCAATGACAATTGGCTCAACTATGCCTTGTGCATGTTTTCCTAACCCTTTACCTTCATAGCCCATCTTCATCAATAATTTTGACCCTATTCCTCTAGTGTGTTTTTCAAAAGCACCAAAACATTCATTTTGAGAGGAAATCCAAGATAAACTTGAATTGCATACCTCATTTTCATGCACATACTTGGCTAGGGTTTCCTTGGCATCATGGAGTTGAATCTCCATCTCATGCATATTTTCAAGAAGCTTTTGCTTCTCCTCTTTCATGGCCATCAATTGATCTTGAATTATAGTGTTCTTCTTCCTATCTTCATACAACTCTTGCACCATATCTCTCATGATGATAAGCTCTTGCAACATATCTTCATCAAAGAATATTGCTAAGTAAGATGGATTAGAAAAATCACTTGTTGAAGTTTCCATCACACTTGTAATGCATCAAAAAGCTTCACAAAGCTTCAACTTACACACATAAACTTGCACATAATTAAGTTCTCCTTACACAAATACAAAACCAATAACTATTTTTCTAGCTAACCTTGGAAAACCATCTCAGGGTTAAAATGAGCTAACAATGCTCTGAAACCAACTTGATCTGAAATGTTGGGAAAACTTGTTAATTCTATGAAATCTCCCTCGCCAGTATTAAAAATTTGTTTAGGATCGTCCTAGATTAACCAAATTGTGAGGAATTATGTGTCAAGTATTGAGTGTCTTTTATGAGAATTTTATGAGATTAATTAGTTGTTTAAAAACACATATAAAACAAGTAAATTTCAAAGAAATAAAACACAACAAACTCATAACACAAAGCTAATAAAGGAGTTCACCCCTCGTGGGCTACATCTCCTTGGACCTGCTTCAATGGCTAGGCCCTCTTTGGATTAATGGTCAATTCTATGATTACATACACATGCAGTTCCCCAATGGCTTTTCAGCCTACTCCATTATGTTCAGAAAACCCAAAACTGACTATCCAAGCTCTGCAATTGGACTTCAGTTGATCTAGGCTTGACCTCCTCTCGTGGTGGCCCTATGCTTCCTTAAACTTCAATGTAGAAAAATCACATATAGAAGTTCCTTTCTACCTATACAACATGTTCCATTATTTTTAGAGCATCCAAATAATCTAGGAATGCATTTTCCTAAGCCCAATTGGTCGAAAATTGCAAAAGTTATGGCCAAAACAGTTGGAATTCAGTTGATCTAGGCTTGATCTCCTCTTGTGGTGGCCCTGTGCTTCCTTAAACTTCAATGTAGAAAAATCACATATAGAAGTTCCTTTCTACCTATACAACATGTTCCAATTATTTTTAGAGCATCCAAATCATCTAGGAATGCCTTTTCCTAAGCCCAATTTGGTCGAAAATTGCAAAAGTTATGGCCAAAACAGTTTCTCCTAGGAAGTCTCCACTAAAACTGGAGGAACTCTAGTTAACTCCGCTACATCTGGAGTTAGTACTGAATTTAGGGGACTGCCAAAAATTCTGCTAAGGTTAACTGTAGGTTAATTAGTGATAAGCATGGTGAATTAATGTTAAACTCCAGTTAATCCACGCAGTTAACATAAGCGCTTAATTAGTGGATAAACATGTTTAATTAGAATTTAACCTCCACTTAATATGTGTAGTTAACATAAGCTCCAACGTCTCGTTTTGAGTGTTTGTTCACATGTGGAGAGTTATTGCTAGTGCTTAATGCTAGCGGTTATCTCCAAACTGCAAAATTTCCACTTTAAATAGTTATTGCGCCCATACATTATTAAGAACTAAAGGCACAATGTAACGGTAAGTCATTGGCTTTGTGCGGTGTAGGTCATGGGTTTGACTCGTCGGCTTGCCATAAAATTTTTCCTTTACGCACCAATGATGCCTGGCCTTTGGGGAGGGACACATGGCAGCCTCTAGGCTTGCCACGTGTCACCTTCGCATTGGTCCACCCAAATGTACTTTAACCAATTACATACCACCACTTGTCACGATCTGGTTGGTCCACCTGTGGGAACATTCCTTGGAATATTATTTTTACCGACTGGGTTGTACAGATGCCTAGTCAATATCCCAATGAGCCTGTACCAAAATTCCCCTATTTGACCAAACGATCAGAATGCTCTAACTTTCTCATACGAACTCTTTTTTAAGTGAAATGAGTTGCGTTGGGATCGTATCACAAAGATGGATGCGGTCATTCAGGCTTTGATCAATTCTGAGCACTTTGATTTTTGAGGTAAATTTTGCCCCTAATCCAGATTCTAATCAACAGTCTATGTTGTACATGCTAGTAGGAGTTGATCTACTCCTTGTCATTTTAAGTAAATGAAACTAGAATTTAGAACGTTGTTTCCGAATTGTGCATAAAGATTTGTCATTAATCATAGAAGTGGGTCTCATAAGGTTTCCTTGGGAAAAAAGACTATCAAACCAGGCAAGAAAACAACAACAAAACTATGATTGTGGAAATAACATGAGAACGTCCAAATAGACTCTATGTCTATACTAAAGAGAATTACTCGATAGTCAAAGGAATGAACCGCATATATGTAGTAAGAGAGGTACCTTGCAATACTCAAAATGTTAATTAAATTATTTGATGTTAGAATGACTCTTTGTTCCTAAATAAATATTAGGATCTACAAGGATTCCTATATATTCAGGATTGCAACATAATACTAACATAGTGATGAAGTGTGAATGTAAACCTTCCTGGAACACAAATCCTCATAGAGAAGCTAAGAATAAGGGTTGGAATTACACACTAGACCTGTGATTCGAGGTGCAGGGGGGGCCTGTGACCAAAAAATACATTTAGAAATTAAATTAAATGCGAAATCCATCTCCAATGATTAATACAATCTACACTAATTTTGTAAGTAGTCATGAATGATGCTGTAATGTCTGGGAAATGTCTCAAGGAGGATGTTGTATCTCCCAGAGACAACCTTGGATTGCTTCAAGACCAGTGCCTAGGCACATCTAAATTGGTGTGTCTCAAATGATTTGCAGGAAACTGGAGACAACGCTTATGATCTATAGATACATATATACATAGGAAATAGATTGGTTCATTAATCCCAAGAAATGAAACAAAGATTTCTAATACTTCTTCACAGGTTCAAATCTCAGAAAAAAATCATAAAAATAGTGAAGGCCAAGAGCTTCAAGGTCTTATAGCTTAAGAATATTTTGCAGTGGGTGAGAGAGGATAAGAGAGAAGAGTAACTCATAACATAGTGCATAAGGCTTCGAGGCTTCTATATTTAACACACAGATCTTGAGGCCTTAAGGATTTCTATGCTTATTTTGGCTACAAAAAGAAATAATGAATGAAGGTGGAGCTCAGAGCTATGATTAATGTGCCATAGATTTAAATATCTAATTTCAATAATCCACACAAGCATATACATAAACAATGTTGAGATAAACGGATTTGTGAAATTATTACATGCATTTGCATTAACATGTAAATACTAATGAGTCTGTGAGGGAGCTTGAAACACATCTAGCAACAATAATTACACGAATTAAGGGAATAACCATGAACATAAAAAATAGTTTGACAAGGGGAACACATACTGTAATACTTTGAAGAGGGAATCACCACTATTTCCTTGATATTCTGGAAAGATTTGTATTACAAAGGAGATACAGTCTAAAAAAATAACATGTAGTTCTTTCTCTAGAATTTCTGAACCTAAAATAAGTCTTGCTTTCACTTATTTATTTCGAGAGGGGAGCAAGAAGCTACATTACAACAAAAATATTTGTCCCCACACTCAGATGTCAGGTCGACTAGCTGTATTATTCGTGAATGACTATGTGGCCCAAAAATGTATTATAGAATTAAATGCCTCATTTTAAGGAAGTCATGTTATGGGACAAAACTAAGTAAATAACCAGACAAAATAGTAAATAAAATTTTATGTTCCCATCCTGTGATCACATCAGCCTCAGGCTATAATTTGTTCACAGTATGGCCCCTTGTGCTGCACGACTGACTCCCATCAATTCTTCTTTTACTGTGAGGGTCCCTTGTTCTATGAAATGGGGGTTGGGTCACCTTTAAGTGCTTGCTTTTGTAGTCATGTGTTGTGTAGAGGGACTAGGCTCCATACTGAGCCATTAACCTTCCTGAGTCCCGGGTACCTCTACATTGCTTCGCCATTTTCCATCTTTAGCTGTCGACTCATCTGCCCATTAAAACTCTATACTGCTCTATCAATGCATTGAAGTGGTAAGTGAGATGCATTCGAAGGAAATAACATAGTGACACAGGTGCAAGATTTTTCCTTTGAAACAGGTGAAAACAAGCATTTTTTGGATTTCCCCTTTAGCTCCCCTTATCGCGGCCCTTTGTGTAAATTTCCTCATATAACCGAGAGCTGGGACCAGGGGCTGAGCCCTCGAGCACTAAGGCCTTCGGATTTGTGTCTGGAGGCATTTTCCTTTGTTATTGATTTCTCACACATATCGGTGCTTCAACTCCATTTTACCCTGCTCTTTTCTTTGTCCTTGGCGTGAGCCAGCAATACAGACGCAAGGTCCCTATAGACCCTACCATAATCTTTTATCACATCGAGGGGGGAGTCCTGCACATCACAATCACACTACAGGAAGGGAAGAATCCTTACCCTTTTCTTTGGAGCGGGTCGACAATCCGGACGCGAGGTCCTTTTAGAACATGCCCTAGTCATTTATGGCATCCGGGGAGAAGTCTCGCACATCAAAATTGCTCAGCACCAATGTCTTAAGATTTTTCCCCTTCGCTGTTGCGATCGCCGGTCCGCAGGGTGACATCATCACTACCACGTGTCACCATATGAGTGGTGACTCGTGGCACCTAGAAATGGCCCCATGTTACCCCTGAAAACAATGAAACCGGGTGACACATGTCCTCTGCCACATCATCAACCATACTTCCAAGTCACTGCTGACGTCAATTTCCCTATCAGCTTAGAGGACCAATCAGAGGCCGCCATGTGGCCCCTTGGAGGAGAGATAAAAGGGCCCGTCTGACCCTGTTTTGTAGGCATTTCCTTTGTTAAATAATTTGGCCCTCCACCTAGAGATGTAACATAATATCGCAGATCTACCCCTGCAAAGGTCTATTAGGTTTGGATCCTGCCAATCCTCGGATTGTCGATATCACAGAGTTGTTGATGCGGGTTGTGGTGTTTACCACCTTTCTCCACGTGGAGGAGAGAGGAGGAGAGCATCCTGACCTTGTTTTTCTGTGAAATTCCTTTGTAAGTGATTTATCTCCCTCCCTGACAACACAACACTATATCCCAGATTGGCCCCCTGATGATATGTTAAGTATGGAAACCCGCTAATACTCCTATCTTGCGAGATGTGGCGTCACCAGGATGTGGGAACTTGCCACATGGAGGAGAGAGAAGGGGGGTCTCCCACCCACGTTTTGTATGTTTTTCATGTGTTAAACTTCTCAGTGCTTCCTTGGATGACACAATGTTATATTGTAGATTGGCCCCCGTTGATAACAACATGTCTGTGCCCCAGGACCCTGCCGATGGATGATTGCGATCTTCTCTGGACCCCGATTGCGATTTATCTCCACACTTAGTCATTTTTCATGATTTGGGCTTTTCCAAGGTAGTCTTCAAAATGCTTTAACTTCTGCTCCAGGGGTCCATTTTTGGACTTTCATTTACCATTGGAGATCTCTTTCTGAGCACTAGGCACTAGAGGGGGTCTAGTCCAGAATTGAGATCTTCTGTGGCTTGGGAGTGGCTCCAATTTCCCTAATCTTAGGTAACCTTGACCAATTGAAATGCACAGTGAAGTGAGTGACAACATTGGATCCAACTGGGGACAGTGCCTTGCTAGCAAGGTGATGAGGACTTGCAGACCAGTAGCCTTTCGTTCCATTTGACATGGAGTTATTCTTTAAAAAAATATCATTCTGTGAAACATAACTTTTTTGAAAATAAACTGAAAATTCAAATAACAATTTCAACATACACACTGGGTACTTACAATGAGCAAGAGACAACTATCTCTAATTTTGAAAATAAAATTTTAGCAACTAGCCATTTACAGGCAGTTCTAGCAGTTCACCATCCATGTTTTCGAGCATTTAAGTGATATTTCCCCTTTCTTCTACAATCTTTAAGTGGTCGAACCATAGAGGATCAAACTTCCCATGTTTGCCTTTGTCTTCTCGTCTCACATCCCACCTGAGAACTAAATCTCCTTGTTGAAGAGGTTTTCTCCTAGCCTTCTTGTCAAACAAAGATTTCATCCTTTGTTGATAGTTTGACAGTTTGATCCCCACCTGCTCTCTATTCTCATGAAGCTCCACTTGCTAATTTATCTTTTTAGTCAAGTCATTAGGCCCCTCCTTGGCTTATTGTAGCAACTTAGCTACTGGCATTGCTAGTTCTATAGGGAATACAATAGTCCTACCATATACTAGCTCAAAAGGTGATTTCCTAGTATATCTCTTGGGTGTGACACGGTTAGCCCACAGAGAAAAATTTAGTTGAGAGTCCCAGTTCCTTTGATTTTCAATGATGGCCTTCTTTAGAACCCTCACCACAATTTTATTAGAAGACTTAGCCAAGCCATTCCCTTGAGGGTAGTATGTAGTGGAGTGTCCAATAATGATGTTGAATTTGTGGCAAAAGTTGGTGAACTTGGAAAATTTGAAGGCCAGTGCATTATCAGTGATTATTTTAGGACACCCAAAGCGGGACATTATGTTCTCCTCCATGAATATTATCACCACTAGATCAATAGCATTCCTAGCTAGGATAGCCTCTACCCACTTGGTGAAATAGTCAGTGGTTGTTAAAATCCATTTGCCTTGGCCACTAGAAGGTGGGTTGATTTCTCTAATCAATTCCAATCCCCACTGTCTAAAGGGATCCTCTACATGCACATGAATCAAGGGGAGAGGAGCAAAATTCTATCTTTCAGAAAATAGTCGGCATTTTTGGCACAACCTGACCTGAGAATAAACATCCCCAAACAATGTGGGCCAGTAAAATCCTACCTTGAAGATTTTATGTGATGTTTCTTTCCAACTGTAGTGTCCTCCATTGATTCCCCCATGGAAATCCTCAATCACTCCATGGGTTTCTCTCTCAACCAAACACAACCATAATACCCCCACTGGGTCCTTCTAGTAGAACAATCTGTTGGATATAATGTATTTCTATGCCCGCAATCTCATACTCCGATATTTTGATCTATCCAATCCCAACGGGAATCTTAGAAATAAGAGGTAATGAAAAATGTTCTTATACCTGGGCGATCCCTCATAGTTGGCATAGATCTTCTACTTAACCATTTAATTCTGCTTTGTTCATCTTCTGGACTACCCTCCTCTATGATCAGGCTTATCCCTAGATCTTGGCAGTTGGATTCAGATAAAATCTTTTCCAATCACTAGCCTTTGATGAGCTTGGTAGGTGATGAGCACCAATATTGTAGCAAGAATGTTGCAACTCCCAAGGCTACCAAATTACTTTATCAACCCGAGGTTCGTACAAACTTGGACGTGACAGTGCTGTATACACAAGTAAAAGTGATGGTTCTGCCTTTTGTCACTGTTCAACTAGCGAGAGACCACTAGGGTTTTCAATCCAGACTTCTATGGATTCAGAAGAAGCTTGATTAGTGATGAAAGAAAGATAAATGTACTCTACGAGAAAGCTTGTATACTACAATAAGGAAAAGGAATGAAATCCAATGCTAAAAACACACCACTTCCTAAAAAACTGCTGAGGAACTATGCTCTACAAGAATGTCAAGATAGCATGTACGAAATTCTACTGCCCTAAGCATGGAATTTCAAAATATCAAACATCACTACTCTGCATGTAAAGGACTGAAATAAAGCTATTTTTTCTTTTTATTCTTTTTATGGAAAAAAAATGTGAAAGCTAATCTCTTTTGGTGGTGTGGAAGGTGGCTTAGGGATGCTGGTGGATGGTTGGAAGGTTTGGGAGACCCTTAGGTGACCTTGTGTGGCTTCCTAGAGGTTTTCCCTCAATTCGGCCTCAAAACAGGCCACTACAGGAAAACCTACAGGATGTCCTAAAAACCTATAGGATTCCTTGTATTTCTACAGGATATAGTCGAGAGAAAAATGATTGGTGCTGAAGGTGATGGAAGGCCTAGGGAAGGTGGTTGGTGGGTGGAATGGAGTGAGAAAATGCCTAGAATCACCCAGAACTCAAAACCAATGTTGGGAGATGGTTGGATTTTCTCAACATGCTTGAAGAAATTTCCTTGAAGAATGATGAAATTGGTGAGGGTCTTAGTGAAAGTGAGGAATGATCATGGATAGATGAAGTTGAAAGGAGGTTGCTTGCTATGAAATATTTCTCTTCTTTTGAAACACTTGCACTGCATCAAAAAATGATATTTGCCCAAAAATCATGTAAACAAGAAGAATTTCAATGAGCTAGAAAAACAAAGTTTAATGAGCTAGTTGTCTACTTCATGCATGAGGAAAATTTGCAGAATAAGATGAAGTCATTGATGAGATCTACTATAAGAATAAATATGGAAGAAATGACGGTTAATTCCTACACTTGCAAACTGATCAAATGCCGGCTTAAGCACAGGAAACTCTAACATTTATGAGAAAGTAGAATTCTGGCTTTTTGGGGCCGCATGGGGGTCCTTTCCTCAAACCATAATCCTTGAAGGAATAAGTGAGGCCAAGACACCTACTGATAACTTTTTGATGCTGCTTTTATCCCTTCTAACCTACTACTAAAGTAAAGCACAAATGGAAGCAATCTAATAAACAAATTAATCGAATCTACACTACTTGCAATGAAATACTTCTAAGGACAAATTAACCATGAATCTATGAAATTAATCTAAGAATACAGATACAAGAAGAGGAGCCTCTGTTGTTAGGGTTGGGCCCTAACCCAAGAGCTTCAGCCCTCTGAGTTAACTCAATGCTGGATCAAGAAAAAGCTCATTCTCATTATCAAAATAGAAAATTACATAGCAATGTCTTCCACAAGTTTGGAGCTCAAAAATAACTAGTGCTTTTACAATAAAAATTTGAATCCTAATGAGGCTCTAGGCATCTTTATTTATACAACTAAAGTCCCAAATGAATTCATTAAATCTAGGGAGGCTTGGCTCCCAACTCGAGATGAACTAACTCTTTGACTATCACTTGCTTGGCTGCCTTTTCATATTCATGACTTGGCTGCTTGTACTCTGAGCTGATATGATTCATGGGGGAATATTCGAATCAGGGAGGAGTAAATGAAGAGGATTTACCTCCTACAATCTCTCTTCCTTGTCCCATTCGAGTTTCAGGCCTTAATTGATCCAGGAGGATCTTCAGACACAATAGCATGGGAAAAAGTTCAAAATTCAAAGTGATGGAAAGGTAATGAACTTGACATCAGATCGAAGTTCTCGTCGCCCTGATTTCAGCGGTGTGAATGACACTCCAATCTCAGTCAGGATGAAGAAGACAGAGTCAGCCAAAGTTGGGTTGAGTTTTGATGACTCGACACGATTAATGAAGGTGCAATTTGGACTTTTTCTAGCAGACGGAATCTGGCCAACTCCAGCCAGATTCTGGGCAAAATTGTTGGCTCGTTAAAAGGACTCCTTTGGTCCAAAACCAGATTTTCAAAAATGTGCGGGTTGTTTTTTATAACAAAAAAATATTAAAAAAAGGGTGGCGAGCCACCAACCCCGCCACCCGGAAAATAAACAACATAACCAAAGGAGGGGCGGGCCACGACTCCTGGCCCCTCCCTTGGCTACGAAAATTTCAACAAAAAATGGGAGGGATAGGACATGACCCCAGCCCCTCCGCTACTCCCACAGAGCCACCACAACCAACATCAAAGAATAAACATGGGTGGGCCAACCCTTAGGGCGCGGAACAACCCAAAACCAACAACACATAAATGGAGGTGTGGCCGTTTGAAAAAGCAGGTATGGTGGGTGGGTTGTCCAAGGCGGGCCCGACCTCCTCCCTATTAAACTGGATCACAACCAACTGCACTATAACCATTTCCTTGCAGAATTTGCCACCCAATTGTTATTCAAACGCAGTTTTTCAATGCGGTCGGGCAGAGGAGGCTGTGCATGTAGTTCGAGGTAGAATTTTGCAGGAGGGCTGAATTTTCATTTTGTTAGAATTTGACAAATTTTATATGGTTTCAGCACTTCTCAACGCCATAAATGCAATGGCGATGTCTGTTTTTCCATCAGAGTTCTGCATTTTTTGGCCATTTTTCAATATGGAGGTATAAGACTCCTTTTTGTAACGGATGCTTGTACTCTTCTTTTTCATGCCATATAATGAAGGAAGGCCTCCCCATTGATTGAGCAGGGCCCAGAGATGTAGTCCAAGATGGACGAACTTCGTTATCATGTCTTATTGTCTTATTTCATGTTTTATGTGTTTCTCCTCTTGTCTCATGTGCACATTAAGTTTTCTATGTTAAGCTACAATTTATGCACATAATTATTTAACACATCTATAAGAAAAAGATTTGGATCAAGTGGTATCAAAGCAGGTCCTTTTAGATGTGAATTTCATGTTTGTATGCTAACAAGAAACAATCTTCGAAGAGGTGAAGGGAAACTAAAGTCTTTCGATCCTGAAGCGGGGTGTTCACATCGAAGGAGTAACATGGCAGATGAAGAGGCTCATCGTGAAGAGGAGCGCAATTTCCACAAAACCTTCTATACAATGGCAGAGAATGTTAGTCGGTTGCTTTCAAGGTTGGAGAAAGCAAGAGAGAGAAATCCAGAAGAACAAGGTTCAGTGCATGGAAATGGTGGAGAAGAACCCCCTCTTTCTCCTTCCACGAGTGAAAGTTCTTCTTTGTCTCATCACCATAATCGTAGAAATTCAAGGGATGCATCTAAGAAACCTTTCTTTAAATTAGATGTCAAATTTGATCTTCCCATGTTTAACGGTGAAAGTAATGCAGAAAAGCTTAATAACTGGATTAGGCAGATTGAAATCTACTGCAGGATTCAGCAAATCGATGAGGTCGAGGCAAAGATTCAGCTGGCCTCTCTTCGACTGAGTAGCACCGCTCTCATTTGGTGGGAGAGAAAATTGCAAAGTAGTAAGAGTGTGGGTAATCTTCTTTCCTCATGGCCTAGTTTAATTTCTGCATCAAAGGAACAATTCTATCCCTTGTGTTATAAACAAAAAGCCTTAATGGATTGGCAATACATAAGGAAAGGCAGAGGTTAGGATGTTCAAAGCTTTATAGAGGAATTTAGAAAACAAGCACTTAATTTGGACATTGCACTTGACTCACCTGAAGTAGTAACTAAGTATATTGGATCATTACATAGTTACCTTAGATTTTCATTATTATTGTTTGAACCAACTACTGTTGACTCTGCGAGTGTGAAGGAAATCCATCTTGAGAACAGGGGAAAAAAATGAAAGAGATGATCATTCCAAGAAACCACCTTTCAAACCTCCAAATGGAAAACCCAAAGTGAAAGGAAAAGGAAAGGAGAAGAGGACGGAATCAACCAATAAATATGAAGGGAAAGACCTTATTGCAATCACTGCAAA
Source organism: Pinus taeda (assembly GCA_000404065.3). Lineage (NCBI taxonomy): Eukaryota > Viridiplantae > Streptophyta > Pinopsida > Pinales > Pinaceae > Pinus > Pinus taeda. The sequence continues at coordinate 36,464 of APFE030136581.1, forward strand.
AAGGAAGGTCATGATGACGATCATTGATGGAAACAGTACCCGGAAAATAGACCAAAGAAGTATGGAGGAAAAGGCAATTAGAAGACAGTGGAAACTATGCAGCAAGACCTTGGATCTGATTTGGGAGATGAAGCATTGATTATAGCAGTAGGAACAAAAGGTACTCTTACACCTCATGTCAATTCTGAATCACATGAAGTCACTAGTTCAATAGATGAGTCTCTTCCTAATGAACAAAAGAGAATTGAGCTATTTCATATTAGAGTTATCATAAATCATACAAAAGTGGAAACTCTATTTGATACCAGATCCCAAGCAAACTTAATTTCAGAGTCCTTGGTAAAGAAGCTAGGCTTGGAAACTAAACCACATCCAAAACCTTACCCACTTGGATGGATACATGATAAGGCAAAACTAAATGTAACTAAGCAGTGTCAAGTTAAATTTGTTATCGCTTCTAAGTTAGTCGATGAGGTAAAACTTGACGTGATACCATTGGATATCTGTGGCATGGTGTTAAGGAGTCCATATCTATATGATAGAAAGGCAATATTCTTCCATCATGAAAGCAAATACCAAATCACAAAAGATGGGGTAGAATATATTTTAAGGGCTCATCAAACTAAAATCAATGCCAGCCTTGTAAGTGTAGGACAAATGAAGAGGTTGGTGAATTCCAGTAAGGGTTGCATGCTTATGATCGTAAGGGGAAAAGATGCAGAATTATCCGATGTTTTCCAGGGTTGTGATCATGTGCATAAAAAGGAATTATATGAATTAATTTCTAACTATGATGAGATGTTTCAGGAACCAAAGGGATTACCTCTAAAGAGGGAAATCCAACATGAGATCCATTTGCAGCATGACGCTCCTTTACCGAATATTGGCATGTACAAGACGTCGACCATTGAGATGGAGGAGATTAAAAATCAGGTGCGGGAACTATTGAACCAAGGGGTCATTAGACCAAGAACTTATCCATGTGGATCACCGATTGTCTTAGTGCCGAAGAAATATGCCACATGGAGGATGTGTGTGGATTATCTTGAACTAAACAAAATCACAGTGAAAAATCGTTACCCTCTTCCCCGCATTGATGACTTATTAGATCAATTAAAGAATTCTATCTATTTCACCAAATTGCATTTGTGTAGTGGTTATCACCAAGTCCGAATTGCAGAGCAGGATGTGTGGAAAACCGCCTTCAACACCAAACAGGGGTTGTTCAAATGGATGGTGATGCCATTCGGACTTTGCAACGCTCCAGCCACTTTCATGAGGGTCATGAATGATCTCTTTAGGCCTTTCATTGATGAATTTGTTCTTGTATATCTAGATGATATCCTTATATTTAGTAAAAGTTGGAATGAACATGTATGCCATGAGAAGAAAGTGTTTAATGTATTGAAAAACAAAAAACTCTATGTAAAATTGTCAAAGTGTGAGTTTGGAAAAACCTCTTTGGTTTACCCAGGTCATATTGTTGGTCATGGTCAGTAAAAAATTGGCCTAAACCTACTAGTGTAACTGAGGTTTGCAGCTTTTTGGGTGCAGTACAGTATTGGAGGAGATTTATTTCCAATTTCTCTATTATTGCAACACCTTTACACGCATTGACAAGTATAAAGCGAGTCTTTCAATGGGGAGGAAAGCAGCAGAAGTACTTCGAAACATTGAAAGGAAATATCAGCACCGCATCGGTCTTGGCCTTATCATATCTCTAATAGCCATTCAAGATCAAGACAGACGCCAATGGATATGCCATGGGAGTTGTGCTGATGCAGCAAAAGAAGTCGATATGTTACCATTTAGAGAAGTTCTCTCAGAATGTGATACACTATCCCACTTATGATAAGGAATTGTATGCCTTGGTCCAGAGTGTGAAAAAGTGGAAACACTACTTGATCGGCAAGGAGACCATCATCCATACAGATCATCAGCCTTTGCAATATCTTCAGTCATAGAGAAAGTTGCAGCAATCTTGTCATTTTAGGTGGATGGGTTTTCTGCAGTAGTTTCATCTAGTAATAAAGTATAAGAAGGGGACTAGCAACAAAGTGGTTGATATTTTATCTCGCCCTCCTATTTCTACTTATGTTATTTTTCATAATGCTTCGTTATCTTTTGAAAGTTATGCTGAACAATATGTTAACGATGATGACTTTAAGGAGATTTATGCAAAACTAACCCATGGTTCACAGGTGGACAACTATCACTTGCAGTGGAAACCATTGTATCACCTTGGTAAATTGTGCATACCCACATGAGAAAGGGTACATGTAATCCGGGAGGCCCACAACTCCTTTGTGTCTGGTCATTTTGGTATTGAAAAAACTTTGTGTCATGTACAAAGATTTTGTTTTTGGCCATATATGAAGAACATTGTGACTCGATATGTAAAGGGTTGTGTGGTTTCAAATTCCTCTAATAGAAAACTCGGGCTCTACACATCACTCCCTATTCCGAGTCGTCCATGGGAAAGTGTGTCGATGGATTTCGTAGGTGGTTCGCCTTTGTCTAGAAAAAGTCATAACTATTTGTATGTCTTCGTTGACCATTTTAGTAAGATGTGTATTTTAATGCCTTGTAAAAAGTAGATCACTGCAGAGCAGAGTGCTCATCTTTTCTTTTAGCGTGTTTGGGTTCATTTTGGGTTTCCCACATCGATTGTGTCATATTGGGACTCTCACTTTCTCGGAGAATTTTGGACCAGCTTGTGGAAGATGATGTACACCAAGTTGAAAAGAAGCACGACATTCCATCCACAGACTGACGGATAGACAGAGGTCGTCAACCGCACCATGGTACACGTGTTGTGAAGCTATTGTGGGAAACATCCTAAGTTGTGGGATGAGCATCTTCCATATGTGTAGCATTCCTACAACCGAGCAGTGCACTCATCTACGCATCGTTCACCATTTGAGACATGTTTTGGCTACCTGCCAAAAGACCCTTTTGATATGGTCTTTGGAAGGGAAGATGACTCTAGTGGACATGATGATAGGGACAAAGTGCAACAGTTCATTCAATGGATCTAGTTGATTCACCAAGTAGTACAAGAGTAGTTGGAGAAACGTCAAGCATGTTACAAGGCTTGACATGACAAACACCGAGTCGACCATCAATTTCGAGTGGGCGACAAAGTGTGGTTCCATATCAGTAAGGACAGGATGAAGGGAGAAGTTGCGACCAATCTGGTATGGTCCATTCACCATTTTGGAGAAGATTGGGAACAATGCCTTTCATCTCGATTTGCCGATATATATGTAGATGTACTCCGTAGTGAATGTGGAGAACTTAAAGCTATATGAGCCACCATTGATTATGGACACCGAGGAGGTGGGCACAGTTCCTACAGTTGATGACTTTGCACCAAAGTATCTCGATGGGTTACCTGAAGACATCATCCTTGACAGAAGAACCAGGACTTCACGATGGGGAGATGTGGAATACCTTTGAGTTGATTTCAAGGGGATGCACCCTAGCAAGGCAAAATGGCTGGAGAAGGAAAGAGTGAGGGAATAATTCCTTCACTTGCCAATTGATTGATAAAGCTTTTGGCAGTCCAAAAGCTCCTCAATGGGGAGGATTGATCCAGGTGGATCTTCAAACACAGTGGCATGGGAAAAAGCTCAAAATTCAAAGTGATGGAAAGGCAATGATCTTGACATCAAATCAAAGTCCTCGATGCCCTGAGTCCAACAGTGCAAACGACACTCCAATCTGAGTCCGGATGAAGAAGATAGAGTCAGTCAAAGTTGGGTTGACTTTTGATGACTGGGTAAGATTAATGAAGGCGCAATTTGGAAATTTTCCAATGGACGGAATCCAGCCAACTCTGGGCAGATTCTGAGCAAAATTGTTGCCTTGTTAAAAGGACTCCTTCGGTCCAAAACCATATTTTCAAAAATGCATGTGTTGTTTTTTTATAACAAAAATTATTAAAAAAAGGGTGGTGGGCCACCAACCCCACCACCCCAAAAATAAACAACATAACCAAAGGAGGGGCAGGACATGACCCTCAGCCCCTCCCCCGGCCACAAAAATTTCAACATAAAACAGGAGGGATAGGCCATGACTGTGACCCCTCCACTACTCCAACGGAGCCACCACAACCAACATCAAATAATAAACATGGGTGGGTCGACCCTTGGGGTGCGGACCCAACCCAAAACCAACAACACATAAATGGAGGTGCAGAACCAACCATTTTTTAAATTTTAAATTGGTTTGTGGGTATAAGAAAAGGAGGAGGCGGGGTTTGACCTCCCGACCTCCTCCTTATTAAGCCGGATCACAACTAACTGCACTATAACCATTTCCTTGCAGAATCTGCCACCCAATTGTTATTTAAATGCAGTTTTTTAGTGCACTCAGGCAGAGGAGGTAGTGCATGTATTTCGAGGCAGAATTTTTCAGGAGGGCCAAATTTTCATTTTGTGAGAATTTAACAAATTTTATATGGTTTCAGCACTTCTTGACGCCACGAACACAATGGGGCTGTCCATTTCTCCATCAGAGTTCAGCATTTTTCGGCCATTTTTCATGGAGGTATAAGACTCCTTTTTGTAACTGATTCTTGTACTCTTCTTTTTCATGCCATTTAATGAATGAAGGCCTCCCCATTAATTGAGCAGGGCTCGGAGACATAGTCCAAGACAGACGAACTCCGTTATCAAGTCTTGTTGTCTTCTTTCATGTTTTATGTGTTTCTCCTCTTGTCTCATGTGCACATTAATTTTGCCATGTTAAGCTACAATTTATGCATGTAATTCTTTAACACATCTATAAGCAAAAGATTTTGGATCATTAATCTTGCCAAAATTCCCTGATTTTCTCTTTCAAACGTGCATTCAATGCACATTAGTCCACTAGGCATAATATCTCATTTTAACTCATCTAATTAAACAAAATATAATAAAAAAATGTAATAAATTGTGAGAAGAGTTGATTTCACTGAGCTAGGAGGTGAATTAAGGTCCATATAGTTACTCAATGAATGTTGCAACTCCTGGGGCTATCAACTTTACTTTATCAACCCGGGGTTCGTACAAACTTGGATGTGACAGTGCTGTATACACAATTAAAAGTGATGGTTCTGCCTTTTGTCATCGTTCAGCTGGCGAGAGATGAGTAGGGTTTTCAGGCCAAACTTCTATGGATTCAGAATAAGCTTGATTACCGATGAAAGAAAGATAAATCTACTCTAGGAGAAAGCTTGTCTACTACAATAAGGAAAAGGACTGAAATCCAATGCTAAAAGCACACGATTTCCTAACTAATTGTTGAGGAACTATGCTTTACAAGGATTCCAAGCTAACATGTATGAAATGCTACTATCCTAAGCATGGGAGTTCAAAACATCAAACATCACTTCTATGCATGTAAAGGACTGAAATAAAGCTGTTTTTTCTTTTCATTCTTTTTATGGAAAAACAAGTGTGAAAGCTAATCTCTTTTGGTGGTATGGCAGGTGGCTTAAGGATGCTGTTTGGTGGTGGGAAGGTTTAAGAGACCCTTAGGTGGCCTTGTGTGGCTTCCTGTTGGTTTTCCTTCAATTCAGCCTCAAAACGGGCCACTACAGGAAAACCTACAGGATGTCTTAAAAACATACATGATTCCCTTTATTTCTACAGGATACAGTTGAGAGAAAAATGATGGGTGCTGAAGGTGATGGAAGGCCTAGGTAAGGTGGTTGGTGGGTGGAATGGAGTGAGAAAATGCCTAGGATCAATAAAAACTCAAAACTAAGTTTGGGAGATGGTTGAATTTGCTCAACGTGCTTGAAGAAGTTTCCTTAAAGACTGATGAAATTGGTGAGGGTCTTAGTGAAAGAGAGGAATGATCATGGATGGATGAAGTTGGAAGGAGGTTGCTTGCTGTGAAATATTTCTCTACTTTTGAAACACTTGCACTGCATCAAAAAATGATATTTTCCCAAAAATCATGTAAACAAGAAGAATTTCAATGAGCTAGAAAAATAGAGTTCAATGAGTTGGTTATCTACTTCATGCATGAGGAAAATTTGCAGAATAAGATGAATTCATTGATGAGATCTACTGTAAGACTAAATATGGAACAAATGATGGCTAATTCCTACACTTACAAACTGATCAAATGTTGGCTTAAGCATAGGAAACTTTAAATTTTATGAGAAAGTAGAATTCTATCTTTTTGGGGCTACATGGGGGTCCTTTCCTTAAATCATGATCCCTGAAGGAAGAAGTAAGGCCAAGACACCTACTGAAAACTTTTTGATGCTCCTTTTATCCATTCTAACCTACTGTTGAAGTAAAGCACAAATGGAAGAAAACTAATAAACAAACTAATCGAATCTACACTACTTGCAATGAAATATTTCCAAGGACAAATTAACCATGAATCTATGAAATTAATCTAAGCATACAGATACAAGAAGAGGAGCCTATGCTACTAGGGTTGGGCCCCAACCAAATAGCTTCAACCCTCTAAGTTAACTCAGTGCTAGATCAAGAAAAAGTTGATTCTCATTATCAAAACAGAAAATTACATAGAAATGTCCTCCACAAGTCTGGAGCTCAAAAATAACTACTGCTTTTACAACAAAAATTCGAATCCTAATGAGGCTCTAAGCCTATTTATTTATACAACTGAATTCCCCAATGAATTCCTTAAATATAGGGAGGCTTGGCTCCCAACTCGAGATCAACTAACTCTCTCACTATCACTTGCTCGGCTGCCTCTTGATCTTCATGACTTGGTTGCGTGTACTCCGAGCTGGTGTGATTGATGGAGAAATATTCGAATGAGGGAGGAGTAAATGAGGAGGATTTACCTCCTATAATCTCTCTTGCTTGTCCCATTTGAGTTTCAGCCCTTAATCTTGCCAAAATTCCCCGATTTTCTCTTTCAAACGTGCATTCAAAGCACATTAGTAGACTAGGAATAATATCTCACTTTAACTCATCTCATTAAACAAAATATAATCAAAACATGTAATAAATTGTGAGAAGAGTTGATTTGAGTGAGCTAGGAGGCGAATTAAGGTCCGCATAGTTACCCAATGATGAGGCTCATCAGTAGGCTTGATTTCCAACTCATATTCTTGTATTTTGGCTATGAACCTGCCCCTCTTTCCTTCGTTGTCTCTGTGCACCAGAATGTCTTTGACCGTAGTCTTTGGGACAAATGTTGTGATTTTAGATTGAAACACATACATACAAAATGAATTCAGTGCCTTGGCCAGTGCATAAGCTTGTTTCTCTAGTATATCATACTTCAACTCAGTGTCCCTCAGGACTTGGCTGGAAAAGGCAATGGGCTGCTCGTAACCATGTTTATTTTTCTGTAACACCGCGGTAGCAATGGTATGTGGAGAGGAAAAATAAAATATATAGAATGGCATTGAATAGTCGGGGCTGACTAGCACTGGGGCCTCAACCAAAGCTTCTTTGATCCTAGTAAAAGAATCATGGAGGATGGAGCTCCACTTAACTTCGTTCTCCTTCTTGAGCATATATGTGATACCTTTAACTATCTCAACATACTTGTGTATGAATCGCCTTAAGAAATTTATCCTCCCCAAAAAGGCTTCGACTTATTTCTCGTTTCTATGCAAGGGAATAAGGATGATTGCTTTGACTCATTTAGGATAAAAATTTATTCCTTCCTGCACTACTATGTGTCTAAGAAGCTTCCCCTCACTCAGGGCGAACTGAGATTTCTTCATATTTAGAGAGAGGCCATACCTTCTGCACTTCTCGAAAGTGAGTTTAAATGGAGGATATGCTCTTTATCAGCCTTAGAAAAGTACGTGATGTCATCTAAATAGAATACCACAAATTTATCTTGCTTGCCCATGAAAGTTATGTCCATAGCTCTCTGAAAAGTGGTCCCTACATTTCTCAATCTAAGCGACATGTGAGCATACATGAAGGTTCCCCATGGGGTGGTGAAAGTAGTCTTTCTCTGGTCTTCAGGGTGGACCGCCATTTGGTTATATCCTGAGAATCCGTCCATCATGGAAATTCAGGCTACACCCACTACCTTCTGCAATATATTGTCCATCTTGGGCAGAGGGTAGTTGTCTTTTAGAGACGCCCTGTTTAGATTCTAGAAGTCCACATACAACCTTATCTCTCTGTTCTTCTTCCAGGCAGGGACCAAATTAGCCACCCACTCAGAGTATCTTAGAGGGACTATGATATTGGCCTGTAGTAGCTTCCTTACCTCCTTTTCAATGGAGGGGAGTAAGAGTGGGTTTATTTGTCTGAGTTTCTGTTTACATGGTTTTAACCCACTCTTAAGAGGAATCTTATGTTGAATAATATTTGTATCAAATGATTTCAAATCATCATAAGACCAAGAAAATACATCTTTGTAAGTTTTGAATAGATATAAATACCTTTTCCTGCATTGCAAGGGGACTCCTTTGGAAAACTTGATCGTCTGGGGTTCTTCCTTTGATCTGATGTTGTAGTCTTCAACTTGTTCATCCTTCTTTGGGGCCATTAGTTTGGATACTATGTCATCTTTATTGAAAAGTCTCTCTAGTGGAACAAGTCCATGAGGGATGGTGTTTCCTTTTAGTTGCAATTTTTTTTTCCCAGCCATTGTGTCTTTCCACAAAGTGGCTTCTTGTTCTTGTTATTTTTCTTCTTCCCGATCGATGGTGGAGTGGGCAAACTCCCGAATGACTTCTATGAATATTTTTACTTGCACGTCATCTTTGAATACCTGCTAGTGTTTGACATTATCAAGTATTGAAGGCTTGTGTCTAACTTCTATCTCATATATGAGGAGTGGATTCTATGGGGGCCTGAAAGTGCTTGCAGCTACCACAAGAGAGTCAACCATTGTGTTTTCTTACATGGGAAGAAACTAGATGTGAAAGGCCAAGAAGAAATTTTCGATTAAGTCCCACACTTCATTCAGGTACGTCCTCAGCCTAGGGCGTTTGGCTTGGCATTGGCCTCGGATCTGCTTCACGACTAGCTCAGAATCTCCATAGACCAATAGGCATGCAATGTTCATATTTCTTGTCGTTTGTAACCCCAGAAGTAATTCTTCCTACTCTACTACATTGTTGAACACCTTAAATTCGAGCTTGAAAGAGAGAGGTATCATGCTACCTTCCGGAGATGCCAACAATATTCTGGCTTCGTTCCCATATTTTGAGTTTTCTCCATCGAAGTCTAACTTCCATACTTCGTTTTCATTTTCTCGCAAGTGCTATGATTTCCCTTTCAAGTGTACTAATGCTTCCTATAGGAAGGTCTCATCCTCTTCTAGGAATATACAAGAGATGTCACTATCCTTCCCAAGCACTAGGGAGTTCACAAAGCCTTTAGCTGGGGTCATGGTTTTCAAAAACTGGGATTCTTTGTATAACCTTCTTTGCTCACATCCAAAAGTGGTAATGGTGGCATAAGTAAGATCAGCTTGATAGAGCCACCTACCTTGGAACCCCAAGATCTGGATAAGATCATTACAAAGCAAGGAGGTATGTCTGCCACCACTATATCCTTGACCACACTCTTCATTGGGATCTGAGCTAGGTTTACCACCAGATCCTTTATCATGCCAAAAAAATTGACTCTCTTGGAGTCAAAGGAGTACAAATCCTTCTATGATCTAGTGATCTCTAAACCCAGTTGTTCCATTACTAATAGTGGCATAAGGTTGTCAAAGGCCCTGGAGTCCAACATGCAATTATGCAACAAAAGGTCATCGATCACCAATGACACATAGAAAGGCGTAGTAGAAGCGTACACATCTTTTGCATACGACCCGAAAACAACCATGGGCATCTCCTCTTGAAGGTTAAAACTATCATGGGATGGTGTAGAGTTGGTTGGATGCGGGAATTGGGATACTTGAGCTTTGTAATGAGGTTTCTTTAGGAGCTCGACTGGAGGAACAAGAATTTTTACCTTTTCCAGCTCCTTCTGGAGATTGAATGTATGTTGGTCCTTTTCTGCATCTCCAGGCTCTGTTATTTCTCCCTTCCCGCTTGCATTTGTTAATAGAAAAGGTGCCTCTTTTTCTATGTGCCCCTTACAACTGTTGCTCTCTTTATTTGCAGAGACTCCTGTCTTGGGTGGGTTAGGATGTAGCTTACCCTTCCCTTTGTTTGGTGCTAGAAGAACCACTTGGGGAGAAACTTCCCCTTGTTGTTTTGGTTCTCTCATCCTCTTCTTAGAATATCTTAGATTATACTTACATCATAACTGTGTTTTCATCCACTTTGCAAATTGTTTGCAATAATAATCCATATCTTCATCCTATGTTGTTGCTTCTTAGTGATGACTAGCCTCCTGGTGAGCTATATTCTCATGTTCCTCTTAAGCAAAACCAACATATATATTGCCCTGCATCTCCTGAGTATCTGTCGATTGTTCGTCGGGACTATCTTCCAAGTATAAGGGATGAGGATTCTGATCTAGCTACTCCTTTCTTTCTCTTGGAAGTAGTTGCCGTGGAAGCCTTCTATATTGTTGGTTATAGCCTCAGTTGTTGACCTAAGCATTATCCCTAGAGAGGTTCTTGTTCTTGATTTCGAGCTTCCCATCCTCTTGTGATAAACTCTTGATGAGTTTTCCTAGATCATCCCACTTTGGGTCTGATGATTCCCCGACTCAAACAGAGGAGGATGCCTCTTCTTTTCTTCTTTTGGGTTCAACAAGTTCTTGCTTTACCCTCGAATTCCCTACCGAGGTGTGATTGGCTTCCACTTCGATAGAATGAATATGGAGTTTGTCCAAAGTGGTAGATTTCCTTTCTCTAAGGGTAAATCCAACATTAGAGTCAAAGGCTCCCAATAAAAACACACGAGTTGTAGTTGGGGAGGCTTTATGTCGACTGGAACGTTATTGAACTGCTTATTGAATTTTTTGATAAATTTTTTAGTATCCTCCTTTGGATTTTTCCTTATTGCATTGAACTTAGTGAGGAGTTACTCATGGTTCCTCTTTTCTCCCCATTTCTGGGTGAAAGAGTTTTCAAGTTTCTACCATGTAGTGATGGAGGTATTAGGTAGGGATTTGAACCATTTTCTAGCCTCTCCATTGAGGGATTATACAGATAGTATCATAACCATGTCTAGTTGTTAAACATTTATGTTCTCGACAAAAGCACTGAAGGTTTCAATGTGACTTTGTATCGTGTTATCATCTTCCCCATTGAACCTAGGTATATGCTTTCAGTAGTCTTGGGGAATTTCACTCAGAGGCTGGGGTAGATTAAGAGGTGCATACTTATTGAGAAAAAATCTTGGAAGTGCCATCTAGATTAGTGGAGGAGGATACAAATTTACTTGAGGGATTGGGGTCAAGACCATAGGGATTATAGGGGCAAGAGGGTATGTTAGGGCCTTAGGAGTAAGTTTGAATACTTAGCAGCAATAGGCCGAGAACTGGAAGAGGGAACTTCGAAGGCTGGTGAGATGGTAGCACAGCCTCAGGGAGTTTTCTCTTTCCAAACTTTCTTAAAAGTCATATTAGATACAAATGGGGCTTTCTGCTGCAATGTATCTGAGTGAGTATATGGATTTTTAAAATCTAGGGTTATGAATGATAATGAGGGGGTTTGGGAGTCGCCAGGGTGATATGAATGCATTCAGAACAAACTTTGATCACCTATTCAAAGAGTGTTCAACTTGTAATATCCCAGGCAAAAAAATCCTTCAATAAGCTCCCCGACAACGACGCTAAAAGATGTTGTATCTCCCATAGAGATCCTTGGATTGTTTCATGACAAATGCCTAGGCACATAGAGACAATATAGAGACAACACTTATGATTTATAGATAAATATATACATAGGAAATATATTCTTTCATTAATCCCAAGAAATGAAACATGGATTTCTGATACAGTCTAAAAATATAACATGTAGTGCTTTCTCTAGAATTTTTGAACCTGAACTAAGTCTTGCTTTCCCGTATTTATCTAGAGATGGGAGCAAGAAGCTACATTACAACAAAAATATTTGTCCCTAGACTCAGTTATTAGGTCGACTAGCTGTATCAGTCGTGAATGGCTTTGTGGACCAAAAAGATATTACAGAAATAAATGCCTCATTTTAAGGAAGGCATGTTACTTGACAAAACTAAGTAAATAATTGGAAAAAATAGTAAATAAAAGTCTTTGTGCCCATCCTATGATCGCATCAGCCTCCGACTATAATTTGTTCATAGTATGGCCCCTTATGCTACTCGGCTCGATCCCATCACATATGCTTTTACTGGGAGGGTGTCTTGTTCTGTGAAATGGGGGTTGGGTCATCTGTAAGTGCTTTCTTTTGTAGTCTTGTGCTGTGCAGAGGGACGAGGCTCCATATGGAGCCATTAACCTTCCTAAGTCGTAGGTACCTCTCCATTGCTTCGCTATGCTCCATTAAAGTCCTTAGCTTCCGACTCATCTTCCCATTAAAACTCTATACTACGCCATAAGTGCATTGAAGTGGTAGGTGAGATGCATTCGAAGGAAACAACATATTCATGCATGCATGAGATTTTTCCTCTAAAACAGGTGAAACCAAACATTTTTTCAATTTCCCCTTGAACCCCCCTTATCGTAGCCCTTCATGTGACTTTTCTCATATAACTGAGAGCTGGGAATGGGGGCTAAGCCCTTAGGCACTAAGGTCTTCTAACCCATGTTTGGAGGGCTTTTCCTTTTTTATCGATTTCTTCTGCATATCAATGCTTCAACTCTATTTTACCCTCTTATTTGATTTTTCCTTGGCATAGGCCTATATTCCAGACACGAGGTCCCTATAGACCCTGCCATAATCTTTTATTGCATCTGGGGGGGAGTCCCACACATCAAAATCGCACTGCAAGAAGGGAAGACGCCTTACTTCTTTAGAGTGGGCCGACAATCCAGACGCGAGGTGCTTATAGACCTTGCCCTAGTCTTTATCACATCCGGGGAGAAGTCTCGTACATTGCAATCGCTCAACACCATGTCTTTAAATTTTCCACTTAGCCACTGCGATTTCCAGTCCACGAGGTGTCTTCATCACTACCTCGTGTCACCTTGTGAGTGGTGACACGTGGAACCCGAAAATGGCCCCATGTTACCCCTGAAAACAGTGAAACTAGGTGACACATGTCCTCTTCCATGTCATCAACTGTAAGACCACATCACTACTAACATAAGATGCCCTGTCAGCTCAGAGGACCAATTAGAGGCCGTCACGTGGCCTACTAGAGGAGAGAGAAAAGGAACCGCTCGACCCTTTTTTGTAGGAATTTTCTTTGTTAAATCATTTGGCCCTCCCCCTAGTGATGCAACATAATATAAAAAATTAGCCCCTGCAAAGGTCTATTAGGTTTCGATCCCATCGAGTGCTAATATCGTGAGGTTGCTATGATTCGGGTTGTAGAGTTTACCACCTTTCGCCACATGGATGAGAGAGGAGGAGAGCGTCCCGACCTTGTTTTTCTGTGGAATTCCTTTGTAAGTAATTTCTCTCCCTCCCCGGTGACACAACACTATATAGTAGATCGCCCCCCCCCCCCCCCCCCCCGCTAGTTTGTTAAGCATGGAAACTCACTGATACTACTATCTTGCAAGATGCGGGAACCCACCATGTGGAGGAGAGAGAAAGGGGGTCGCCCACCCCTATTTTGTAAGCCTTTCCTTTGTTAAGATTCTCGGTGCTTCCCCCGGTGAGACAATGTTATATCGCAAATTAGCCCCCACCGATAACAGTATGTCTGTGCTCCGGGACCCTGCCGATGGCCGATTACGATTTATCTCCACACTTAGTCATTTTTCATGATTTGCTGGGCTTTTCCAAGGTAGTCTTCAGAATGCTTTAACTTCTGCTCCAGGGGCCCATTTTTTGACTTTCATATACCCTTGGAAAGCTCTTTTTGAGCACTAGGCATTGGAGGGGACTTGGTGCAACTTTGAGATCTTCTATGGCTAGGGATAGTGGCTCCAAATTGCACTACTCTTGGGAAACCTTGACCACTTGAAACCCAGAGTGCAGTGAGTGACAACGCAGGAGGCATAAGCAACAGGAAGTGAGGGAAATCTACCAGGATGACCACAGCAGCAAGGGGAGGAGAGAAACCCAGAAAATCAAATTTATGAAGGCACAATCGAAAAATCCCTCGAGATTGATGCTGCATTTTTGTAAATAGAAACTCTATTTCTCATATTAATTAACAAGAGAAACGTTAAACAGAAATGTAACCCCATTGTTTTGAGACAATGAGTAAGTATACTGTACAATTCATTTAACAGGGAATATAACTGCAAATACGAGCAAATCATCAATATAAAACTCAATTGAATATACAGTTATGAATTAACTAAATATATAGTTATGCATATGTCAACTATATTAGGAAAAACTTGTATTACAAGCTAGGGGAGGGAGGCTTGGAGACTAAACCTTCAGTCAAGTCATAAGTATATTTAGACAAATAAAAACAAGGAAATCATTACACAAACATGATCCCTAAGGGTTTTCTCAGTCAGAACTCTCGAAAGCCAGTCCTATGAGAACTTGTAGATACACCAAAACGCTACAAGGGACTTAGATATGCTTGAAACCCAACATGGAAGCGAAAGATTGTCACATCTGGGTAAATGATTGAAGCCGTCGAGCCTAGGGTTTACCCACTCTACCTCCATACAATAGTCGGTCTGTTAGGATCTAACTCAAAGGGGAAAACATAGCTCAGAAAGGAAAAACAATAAAACTGGCTAATCATTCTAGAGAAATCTTACCTGAGCTAGTGGTGAGTGGTGGAATTCAATGCCTTGAAGATTGTACGTAGAAATAGTATGTAGCAACCATGCTAGCAAGGAATCAAGATTTCTAGGGTAAGCCTGCACAAAGAAGGGTCTAAACGCGAATAATGCCAAAGTTAAAGGGATTATGCAATATTTTCGTCGGAGAGAAACAACTGTGGAACAAAGGTTGCAGAGCCATGTTACCCTGCAGAGGTGAGCGGAAATGAACCCTTTTCTCAGCATCTTCGCAAGTGAATACCCTAACCTCTTAGCATTGAACCTCAGTAGTTGGATGAGCGCCATATGGGGCCATTGCCAGAGGTCTTCCATGTGGTGTTTTGGATTGGTGTGAATTTGGAGGTGTGCCTCAAAGTTTTGAGGACCACCCAACGTCAATTAGCAATTTTTAGTACCATGACATGAATACTCTCCTTAAATCTAATAAACCATATGCCTAATATTTGTAAGTGTTTTAATTATCGTATATGGCTTCAATGAATGCATACACATACAACACTGATTAATACACTATCTAAATGTTGAGGTATAGTTGGTTAATGCACATTAACATGATAACTAAATGTATAACAACTATGGGTAAGTGAAATATAATGACCCTGGGCATCAACACCAAAGGACCCATATGTAATCGGTGGACATAAAATTAAATGTAAACCACATAAGTTAACCATCCGTCATATAGTATTAAGAACTTGTTGTACAATCGAATTCATTAAGTATTAATTAAACAAGATTTGCAATCAGAAATGGAATCAAGTTAAATTCATGAATGAGAACCTTACAAACCTTATGCTAGGTATGATAAGGGGAGGAACCAAGATTAATTATTCAATCCACATAATCATATAGTCGCAAGAGTCCTAGTTTGCTAGGTCTTGAAGTAATATAGTCATGTAATAAAATAAAAATAATTTTTTTTTTCTTTTTTAGTGGTAAGGTTGAACATGTTACATTTGAATACTTTGCACCCATTTCTTTATGAAATACAATTTACAGGATCATAATTAAAGTGATATGGATGTGACTAAATCCAATGTTATTAGAAGTAATATCAATGGTTCAAATTTTGTACTTTTAAGCGGTGGACAAGTACATGGTGTGGTTGGAATAAATCAAGAGGCCATGAATTCCATCTTGAAAATGCAACAAGAAATTCCTAATTTAATTCTTCCTTTGATTAAATTAGGACAAAATTGAAATTCCACATCAACATAAAACTTGAATGAGTTAATTGAGTTGAAATAGTTGTTATCACCCAGTTAGCTTAGTTAATTTGAGTTGGGGGCATGGACTTGAGTTATCTACAATGATTCCTAATTTTTAGGATCCTAGGTTGAGTTAATTTTAGTTGTAATATTTAATTCAGTTAAACTAGTTCTAACGGTTGGAGGAACTTGTGAAAGGTTTAACAGTGGGTTGTAACTTCAATGTTTAACTAGTTAACTGACCAATTGGCCTAAATTAAATCATGCATGCAGAGAATTTGAATTACCCACTTGAGATTGGAGTTCAAGGGAAGTGTACTATTAGTTGTAGAATTGTCCAAGTTGTACAGGTGGTGCATGCAGTTAGAGAAGGGCATAAAGGAATTCCACAACTCTCAATGAGTAATTTCCCTAATTAATTAGGGTTAATTCCTCATCAAAAACTGTAAGGAAATAAGAGTTTGGAGGCTAAGAAAATTGGCTAAGTGTTGGCCAAAGTGAGTCAGTCAAGTGGAGGATAGAAGACACTTGTGCAGGTTGCGCTCAAGCTTGAGAAAGCATAGTGTACTCATCCAGATTCTTTGATTAATGCAATACAAATAGGAAGGGATTTTGATTAGCTACTTTCCCCTAGATAAATCTATGTGTATGTGTGTTGAATCATGATGCATGTTTTTTAATATGTGTCCTCGATCGTGAATTGATTCTGCAGATGGGTAGAGTAGATTCAAGTCTTATGTTTTAGTAAATTACATGAGCAGTATTGAATCTACAATTAAATTTCTACTTTCCATGAAGATAATTTTTTTTTTTTTTTTTTATAGATTTCACACCAAACTAAATATATAGAAGGCATATAATAGGGTAAGTAAAGTTTATCTAAGATGCATGCTTTGTCATGTAGGTTTTAAGTTTCCTTTTATCATTTGGATAAACACATGCTTGTCTTCATTATTTTTTATTTTGTTACTAAATAGATTTTCTTCAAAATTCTTTAACTCCTCATGGGGATGAGATAAGGATGTTAGTTTCTTTACTCCTATCTATTCTATTGGTAAAATAATTAGTCAGGGCATAATACATCTTAATGGAATGGGAGGAATAAAAATATTTCAACTTTATCGCCGAGGAATTAATCATTAACACACTTATTTTTTCTTGATGATGTAGTTTTATATGGAAATTCGACTACAAATAATATAAGCCCTAAAAAGGCTTGAAAGAGAAAACAAGAATATAAAAGAATCATGATTAAAATTGGAAAAATTGTTACATCCTCTGTGAATAAGGTATCCCCCATGGCATGGGCAGGGTGGTAGGAGAGTTATTTGTTATAAAGTCTTCCCTCTAGAAAACAAAATTAAATATTTAAGGTTTGATGTAAATCCAAGATGACTATAAGATAAAATGTTGTAAAAGGTTAATCTAGAAGATTGAATGAAGGATCAAGACTTGATGTAATTGGCAGTTTTTTGCTTGAAAGAAGATTAATTTCGACACAATTAGGCCTTGAACCTATTCCATTTTATTGAATATCAATGTCCCACATAACCAAATCAATCATAAATGGAATTAGAAATAAATGGGAAAAATAATCTAGGAATCCCTTTATCCCATTGGAGGAGGCCTACCAAAACTATTCCTATGGTGGATGGTGCTTTAAAGTTCCACTTCAATTTGGTAATTCGATGGAATTAAATAGCGTTTGGTGGTTGATCTTCACAAAATTGGGAGTGGTAGAAAAACATTGTGATGAAATACATGTAGCCACAATAAATTAAAACTAGGATTAGAGACCCTATGAAAAGGCGCCCCTTGGCTTTGAAAGGCCTTGATCAACACTTTTCACTTTAGTAGGAAATTCACTAAGTTAGAGAATAAGTAATGGGAGGAAAGTGAAATTGGGTCCTAACATTTAGATAGGAAGGAAGAACGTGAATAAAATTCTAAAAGACCTTATACGAGTCTTATTTAAAAAATGAGGGATACATATGTCACCCAAATGGGGGACATGTATGCATTTCAAGTTAGAAAACATACACTGCTATGAAACTAGAAAAAAAGACAAAATGATGAATGAAAGGGCTCATGTAGGAAGTAACAAAGGTGCATTTTAATTTACGGTATGAAGACAAAAAATTAATAATGAAAATAACTTGTGTAAAGGGTATTATGCTTCTAAGATAGATTACTCTGTAGCTAATCACATGGAGAAGAGGAGGATCCAAGGCGGTGTTAGTCAATGTAATGACCTTGGAAAATTTATATAAATAATTCTTCTGTTGTTACCACTGTAGGTAAAAACGTTGAACAAGGATTATTAATTTTTTTTTTAAGAAATGATTATAATATTATTAATTCAGAATTTGAGCATGGATTGAATAAATCAAATATGGTAACTTCTCATGGGGAAGTTGTTTTTCTTTTCTTGATGATTCAAAGAAAACAGTTGCCAGCAGGTAGGGGAAAACCCTAACTGTTTTTTCTTTCCTCCCATAGTAAAGATGGGGGAAGGAAAAAGGCCCGGGTTGTTAAGGAACAGACGGGGGAAAAAGAAGGCAAAAAGAAGAAAAGAGATTGTGCTAAGTCTGGTGAAGACCAGATAGCACGGGCACAGATGGTGCACTATATTTGCTGAAGGCAGTGGTCTGGAAAATGAGCTTGGGGGGAGATTCAGTCTGGTTGACGAGTCTCGTGGTCAGGAGGAAAAGACAAGCAAGAAACCAGTTTTATCCACTCTGGAGAAGTGTGGGAGGCTGTAAGTGCAGAAGTACAGGTAAGTATAACTACAACTTTCGTATTTCTGAAAATTAAAAAAAAAAACTGTGTTATTTAAGAGTACCATTTAGGAGTTAGATCAAGTGGTCGGATTGCGTCTGTCAAGGATTCTGATACAAAAAAAAAGAAACTAGTTACATTTTGTTCAGGATTGGGATTTAAGCTATGCTCTGGAGATAACCTTGGGTTATTTAGTTAAATCCGAATAGGAGATTCCCTGGGTTTAAGGTGGCTACAGGTATCCGTTAGAACACTCGTAACCCCATAAAAACCCGTAGCAGAACCTTGGAGGGGAACCTGTAAGGTTCATGTTAAAGAAAGAAGAAATTAACTGTATACTTGTATCATCAACGAAATGAAATTAATAGGCAAATCTGGGTAGAACTGTAACAAGTAAGAATGAAGATTTAAAAGTTCTGGAAGCAAATAAACTTCGTATAGTAAAAGAACAAGTAGAAACCCTACTCTGTCATCAAATGAGTACCCTTCCATTGCGGTAGAATGTCATTATAATGAATCCAATACTAAATATAAAAGCTAAGCAATAGAATTCAATAAATTCTATTGATAGTCCTCATATCATAGGATCAGAAATAAAGACGACAGAAGCTCAAATGGAATCGCAAATGTCTTGAGTATACACCAGAACAGTCCCGGAAAATAATATACGAATAAATGTATACTCATTAAATTAAAACTGTCAATATGAAGGAGAAATCACGAACTTGAAGATCAGGTAAACATAATAATAAACATCACTAGATGCTACGTTTACCGTATATACATTTAAATTAAGATAACAGAGGAAAATACCGTTAAATGCTACCAGGAATTCACCCCATATATAGGACAAATTTAACCAGACATTCCAGTGCGTGGAGCGCATAAGAAGCAAATACAACAAGAATTTATATGCATATCGAACAACACATTTGAAGGATAAATATATACACAAATTCCAATAAGTCTGTTCGATGTTCTTAACAGAAGAATAACCCATGCCGAGACTCGTTAAGGTCACCGAGGCATACCTGGATTCAGGGCTTTTAAACAAGAAACTCAGGAACCCAAAATCCGTATCAATACAGAGAGGTGCATAGACAAAAAAAATAAAGCAGTTATATATATATATTGAAATCATTCTGAGAAGGCACAGTTGGGTTGAATTAAAAACCCGAGAAATTGCCAAGAAAATCTTCCATACAAAATAGAGATAAAACATAAATTATTCAGGAGTTCCATACATTCAAAACAATAACATTACAGTTCAATAAAAAAAGACTGTTAGTCCTTAATAAGACGCAAAGTGCATCGCGACATTTCCATGAAGGTTCATGAGGTCAGAGCCCCATTGAGCGGGGCTATGGAAGGCTTTCATAGCCGAGAAGGTAACAAATTGAGAACATGCTCCCAATAGGAATTAAGAACCACCTGACAAGAAATGAACAATCATTAAGCCGTTGCAACCGGCGTCTTATCACATAAGCCCTGGTGTAATAAGCGGTCGAAATAACTTACCAGATGGAGTTAGTCTCTATTCAGGAGGAACAATGTCATTGCTCCATTGTCGCAGCGTTGAATCGCTCCAAACCCTGCACGATTCATACCGTAACAAATTAGAAATTCATGCCTGAAACTCACCGGACCATTATAAATCAATTAATGGGTAAGCAGTGAATCAAAACTGTGTAAGTTTACCTGTATGGACGAGCAGAATTACAGGGTAGGTCACCTGAAGGGGCGCTCAGTTCGCCTTCAAGCAAAAGGCATGCATAACTTCTGACTCAAAACTATAGTTGGCTTCTGAGAGCTGAACGCTCTAGCTCAAAGCGGCATCAAGGAACCCTCTGGAAGTAACCTCACACTTAACATGAGCATCGAAACCCTAAGAGCTGCCCTATATAGTTAGCCAGAGTATTCACAACCGTTCGATGGAGGGAACGGATCTCCACCGTTGAATTAATCCGGAATCCCGAGGATTAGAGTACCTTGGCTGCAGCATTAAACGCTGACAGCTACTTCCAAGATCGATATCCAGGTCGATGGTAGAGCAAATCACGAGGAGGGTCTAGCTGTCAATCCCTCAGACAGTTAGCAATTAATAGGTAGGATCAACCACTGTTATACTACCAGCATAATACCATATGTAACGTTAAGACCAAGTGCCCGAGGGTGGTAAGTAAACTAAGGTTTGATGTTGCATTGAAATCCACCATGAATGATGGGTATGACAATCATACCATCCTTTAATATATAAATAATAATAAAAAAATTGTTCCAATACTTTTATGTATTTTTTTACTTTGAAATGGGAGTTGTGACAGTCAAGAGTATGGAAACTAAAATATCCTCTTAAAATTATAGCCTTCTTATGGTTTGTCCTAAGAAATAAATTTGGATTGGGATAATTTGTAGGGGGATCTTGGATGGATCTTACTATGTGCTTTTGGTGCAGAGAAAAAGGAAAAAGTGTAACCCTTTTGTTCATTGAATGCCAGTTTTCCAAATAAGTTTCTAATGTAATAAATGCATTAACAACAGAAGTGAGTTCATGATAAAGAGGCTAGTGAACATCGAGCCGATGCAATAGTGGTGATATGGTCAATTTGGATGACAGGGAAAAAACAATTTCAATATAGTGGCCTTAATAATACATTTATCATGGTCTTTAAAAGACTAAGATCAACAAGAAACATAGGAAAGTATATGAAGACAACACCTAGCGTAGGGTTGCTAGGGTTTCTTATGGAGACTTTAAGGGTAACCTAAAATGAATGTGAAATGGAAGGATACTTTATTTGTTTGAAATTCATTGAATCTTCTTTTACTATAATTGGGTAGGGTATGAATAGAAACAATTGGGAAGAACTCATAGTTACAT
Source organism: Pinus taeda (assembly GCA_000404065.3). Classification (NCBI taxonomy): domain Eukaryota; kingdom Viridiplantae; phylum Streptophyta; class Pinopsida; order Pinales; family Pinaceae; genus Pinus; species Pinus taeda. The sequence goes on from APFE030136581.1 coordinate 58,081, forward strand.
TCTTACACATGGCGCTAGTAAAGGAAAGGAATTTGAAAGAGATATTAGTGTTTGGAGCTATAAACTATTGGTGGAATGGATATAAATAGAGGATTTGGAGATAAAAACCTCTTAATGAAGGAAGGATATTATTCTATGAGGAGTTGAGTTTAAGGGCACATTCAAAAAGTACTCTTTCGTTTATGTATTCATGGAAAACAACTCTATGGCTAATGATATGGAAAAAGAGTAGTAAATTCACAAGAAGGTTTCCTTATCTTAATAGAAGAGATGAGGTTTCCTATCTCTCCACATGCAAATTCATAGGTTTCCTATCTCTCCACATGCAAATTCACATCAAAAACATTTTTTTTCTATGGCATCTTCGAAGTTGGCATTTCTAATAAGTTGTTTTATATCTAGTATAGTTTTATTGCTTTTAAGGTATGATACAAAAATGTTGGTGAGTAAAAATTGGATTGCTAAAATTACTTTTTATACTACTTTTTAAGAAATTAGAGGTATTTGGTTATAAAATCAATATCATTCTTTAATTTTACAAAATGTACTATTATTTAGCTTTAAAACGAGTATAGATTCATCTTAACCACAAATCTAACATGAAAAGAGAGGGTTAAAATTTTTTCATGTGGAAACTTACTAGTGCAAAAAACAATGTGTAATTTTTTCACTGGCATCTTCCAAGTTGGCATATTTAATAAGTTGTTTTATATCTAGTATAGTTTTATTGCTTTTAAAGTATGATGCAAAAATGTTGGTGAGTACAAATTGGATTGCTAAAATTACTTTTTATACTACTTTTTAAGAAATTAGAGGTATTTTGTTATAAAACCAGTATCCCTCTTTAATGTTACAAAATGTATTATTATTTACCTTTAAAACGAGCACAGATTCATCTTAACCACAAATCTAATATTGAACGAAGAGGGGTCAAATTTCGTCATGTGCAAAAAATAATGTGTAATTTTTTTATGTGGCATCTTCCAAGTTGGCATCTTTAGTAAGTTATTTTATATCTAGTATAGTTTTGTTGCTTTTAAAGTATGATGCAAAAATGTTGGTGAGTAAAAATTGGATTGCTAAAATTACTTTTTATACTACCTTTTAAGAAATTAGAGGTATTTGGTTATAAAATCATTATCCCTATAAATTTTACAAAATATATTGTTATTTAGCTTTAAAACCAACATAGATTCACCTTAACCACAAATCTAACATGAACGGAGAGGGATCAAATTTCTTCATGTGTAAACTTACTAGTGCAAAAAACAATGTGTAATTTTTATTGTTTAAATTGTATTTTTTAATGTTATAGAGATTACATAAGATGTGCATTGAGCCATTTTATCAACCCACATTAAACTGGGTTTTTTTATTGATATAATTTTAAGTATAAGCGAATATTAATTCATACTAAAATATTTAATTCATAATCATGTTGGATATTTTATTTTATACAACATTAACATATTTTATTTTAACAATTTTTTCTATATATAGATATATATGAAATTGATATGAGCGTTAAAAATCTTACTTATATAATAATTTTCTTTTTACTTCTAATTACATTACATGAAATTATATTAGGTCAAATGGACAACTAATTAAATATACATAGCATATTTATTCTTGTTTTTTATTATATCTCACATTGCTTTTCTATTTAGAAAATATTTTATATTCATTTCGACAAAGACACACACTTACCTATCACATTCACTTTTATACTATTTTTCAAAACAATAGAAATATTTAGTTATAAAATCATTATCCCTATTTATTTTTACAAAATATATTATTATTTATCTATAATATATATAATTTTTTTTCTATAAAAATATAATAAAAACTAAAAAAATAATATTAAAACATACATATAAAAAAAATAAATAAAATAGCATAATAAATTTAAAAAATAAATATAAAAAACACTCTATCAAAATAAATAAATAACTATAAAAAACATAGCAATATAATTACTTTAAATTAAAATAATTTAGTTTTACTAACCTAAATTAATAATAGATGTAGTTTTTTTTATCTTTCTTAATATTTACTCCATTCTTTAAAAAAATAAATAAAAAATAAGTAACAAATATTGATAAATACCCATGAAACAATACAACCATAAAAGGAGTCTAAACTCTAGTTTCCTCTACAAGGAAGACATGAAGAAGTTTTATGAAATCTGCTAATGTAATGGTGCTTTTGCCTGCGTAATATGATGATGATGGTGCTGGTGGTAGTTAATGTCCGCTGAGACCAAACATTGGTCTATCGATAATGTGTTTGTCAAAAATAGAATCCAAAGAAATTTGAATAGACTTGGATCCAAAAATGTTGAAAAAATTTAATTATAAACTCCCCTCTAAAAATAAATAGATTTTATCCTTTGGTCTAAAATGTTAACGATCGTTTTTGGTCTTATAATTTTTTTCTCCATTTCAGCATGTTTATTTTTTCAACATGTTAATACATAAATGTATTAAACATGTTTCTTTTTTCAACATGTTAATACATAAATGTATTAAACATTATATTCATTGTGTGGTAATTAAATTTACATGATTCATTTAAATTTATTATCTTTTTCCATCTTTTTTCAACATATTAATACATAAATGTATTAAACATTATATTCATTTTGTGGTATACATTATATTCATTTTGTGGTAATTAAATTTACATGGTTCATTTAAATTTGATAAACATTTACATCTTTTTGGCTTTATGCTGAGGCTATATTATTTTCAATACACTTAGCAATGCTGATTCTGAAAATTCCTAAAATCATTCTTCGTCCAAATTAAAATTTAAAAACGTTCTTCCCCAAATTAAAATCATCTACAAAAATTAAATTCAGAAATCCAAACACCCTTTTGAATTCAAATATAGTCCATTATAAAGTTCTCCATCATTTAATTCAAACAAGTGAAGTTCTCCTCTCAATCACATTTAATTCAAACCAGTTAATTCAAACCAGTAAAGGACCCATCAATTAGGTGGATCACTTAATCTTTTTATTTAGAGCGTTAGTAAATCGTTATAGAGTTCTCCATCATTTAATTCAAACAAGTTCTCCTATCAATCACATTTAATTCAAATCAGTAATGGATCCATCAATTAACATCAAATAAGTAAAGTTCTCCCTATCTCCCTATCACTCACATTTAATTCAAACCAGTAATGGATCTATCAATTAGTTATCATTTAATTCAAACAAGTGAAGTTCTCCCATCAATCACATTTAATTCAAACAAGCAATTGACTCCCAACAAATAATTTATTTTGTACATTTTTCCAGAAAGCAGTAGCCACCTGAAACGAAGTGGATCTATCACATTTAATTTTAAAAACATGGGATGTACCCGCTGTACAGTTTTCCAAACAAGTAGTGGGCAGATAAGAAATAATACATTGTATTATTTTAAGTTAAATTGCAATAATTTAAACCAGAGTAAATGCATTAAACAAGTCGTTCACGAATCACATTTATTTCAAACAAGTAGTACATTAATAAAAATGATAGCATTCTTGGAAAAATGTTTGACAGGATGAAAAGTGGAAATGCTATTTCCAACTCTATAATAAAGTTAATGCGCTCTGATATCGCTCGATAACCTAGATGTTTTTTTTCCATAGTCATCATCACGACGCTCGCATGTTATATCTGGGTATTGAGCAGCCATGTCAAGCCACATTATAGGGTTGGATAGAGGAGTCGCAGTAAGTGGTCCATCTTCGAAAAATGTTTGACCAGTAATGGATAAAAAAGGGTCCATTCTTCGAAATATGTTTGACAGGTAATGGATCCACGGTAAAAATTTCTAAAGGTTAGAATGGTAACGTTGTAATTTTATTTTATTCAAAGAAGCGGGGGGTATTCTACACATATTTTAGGGAGTCAGATGTTCAGTGTGTTGATCCGTGTTCTCTAATTGGTATGAAAGAAATTTATAATGTAGTATATTTTTATGTATTTTTTTTGTTTTATGTTATGTTATTTAAATTTTTTGGCTAGACCAAATTATATAAAAA
>APFE030136587.1:0-25741 GCA_000404065.3 Pinus taeda
TAGAACTACATGGAGGAACACAACAGGACATTCTCCCTATGAACTTGTTTATGGGAAAGAAGTCTTGTTCCCCATTGAGTTTCAAATCAAGACCTTCAAGATGGTAGTTCAGTTGGGGATGAGTCTATCAGAAGCCGAAAAGCACAGAATGGAGCAGCTAAATGAGCTAGATGAAATGAGACAAGATGCAATTTTAAGGACCGATCTAGTTCAGCACCAAAGAACTAAGCGGCATGACCGATATATCAAAGCGAAGAAGTTTCAAAAGGGAGATTGGGCGTTACTGTTTGATTCAAAGTTTAAAGACTTTAAAGGGAAATTTCAAACTCATTGGCTTGGGCCATATGAGATTGATCAAGTCTTTAACAATGGAGCAGTTCGAATCAAGACTATTGATGAGTTTAAAACTCCTCTCATTGTGAATGGCCAACGATTGAAAATTTATCATAAGCCACTCTCAAAAGAGGACGTTGTCAAAATATTTCAAGAAAATTCTGCAATGAAGCTAGTGGAGAAGAATTCTTCTCCTCCATCAGCCTAATCTTGTTTCTTTCTGAATTGAAAAAGAAAAAAAGAAAAAAAAAAGAAAAAAAAATGTGTATAAGCTTGAAAACCAATCTCAGATTGGCGGTCTTATACAGAAAATATGGAGTGAAAATCAGGGACACCTGACACTCTATATTTTCCAAAAAAACCTCTCTCTCTTTCCATCTCATTCCATCTTCATTCCATTTCACTTCACTCCATATTTTTCATCTCCACTTCACTTCATTCCATTTCATTTTTTTCACTTCACTCCATCCACTCCATCTCATACCATCAATAAAAATCCTTTTCAGGATTATTTCCATTCAGTTAGTCTTTTCCTAACTAACTTTGTGCAGTTAAAAGGGAGATGTCTTAGTTTCCGCAGCTCGCACCAGTTTCCGCAGCCAGAAATGATTCTGTCTCTACAGCTAGCAACACTCTGTTTTCAAAGGAAAATATCAGTCAAAGGTTAACATCATCATCACCAAAGGCAGCAAGGATATGAGGCACCTACAAGATCAAAAAGCAATAATGGATCAGCAACCTTAATCAGCAAATGGCAAACTCATGAAGGTATGATCAAAATCTTTTCCAAACAACAATTTAATGTCATTTTATGCATAGTTATTAAATCGCGGAAAAGCCACTAAATGCAATGATTCAGCAAAGATCATCCCACTTCTCCTCCATGATAATCCTTCATCCACCTCATACCCTTCTAACGGTCCCATGATCACTCTTAATTTAAACTCAAAATGGGACTGCGGTTTCATTTATTGGTCGTACGAAGAAGTGACCTATTATACTACGTCCCTTCACTACCATGATTTCCGCAGCCAATACTGACACGTGTGTGAAGCCACCCAGCTCTAAAGGATTCGGCCGTTATTCCATCCACTTATCACTCCATTTCCGCATGCATTTGAACTCATTTTTGTGTTCTACTCCCTCATACTCACACCATTTTCACTCCCATTACCACTGCAAACTCCACAGCTCTATTCCAAACCCCACTTACAGTCTGTAATACGCTTTGCATTGCGGCTACTCCACTTACAACCGTAATTCATCTGTTTTTCCCATGAGCATCCTCCTTGAGCATCCATACACAGTCAAAACTTCAACCGAAGATTGAGAGCCGAAGATGGGAAAGCTTCTTAGAGCTGAACCCGAAGGTCCAAAATATTTAGAAGGATATCCTCAGACGAAGGAAGCATTGAAGAAAGCAAAATGGTTAAAGTTCATTCAAAAGTTTAGAGGATATGATAACGAGGTAACGAAGGAATTTGCTCGGTCCTTCAATGGGAACACCGTGGAAGTAGGGGACCTGAAATTTACAATAACAGAGAATACCATAGCAACAGAAACCAATCTACCTCAGGTGGGAGACAGATGGTTCAAGAACAGAGGGCTAGAAAATCAAGAATGGAAGAACATGCTCAAGAACCCAGGTATGGACACTTCAATATTTACTAAAGGGATTCATGTACATGTAATTAAGGAAGAATGGACTGCACTGTTATTACTTGTTCAAAAGTTTATTACATGTGAGGGCCGCTTTGGTACCATGTATATGTACCACGCAAGAATTATGATGAATTTCATGGAAGGCCATGCCATCAATCTACCCTAATTTCTGCTAAGAAGCCTAAAGAAAATGAGTTCCACTGTCCAAAAGAATGTAGGCCATATTGAACCCCACTTATATCATCACGGCCTAATTAGAATTCTCATAGAGGATCAATTGAAAATTCACAAGGATACATGGGAAAAGTTTTTGGTCAGGAATCATTTCCAAGAAGTGACTGAAGCTTCCGCTAGCAGTTCTCCTAGAATCCCAAAAGGAAGTAGGAGAACGAAGAGAGATGTTGCTGCCCAGGATCCTCCTATTGTGGAAACTCAGGAAACTACCCAAGAAGAAGAGGAAGAGAGAGATAAAACCAAGAAACAGAAAAAGGATAAAGGGAAGACAATTGCTCATGAATCATCTCCATCACCTGAACCTTCAGTAGAAGAAGACTCCCAAACCTTGGCTGATAGATTAGCACAACTTCAAGCTGCTGCCCTCTCAAAGAAGAAACAGAAAGAAAAATAGAGTGCCCAGGAAAAGAGCACTAGTGTACAAGTGAGAAGAAGCAGTAGACTTAAGGGAAAAATGAGTGTGACTAAAGAAAAACAGTCACATTTCATTGATTTGGGAGAAGCTACACCTGAAAAGGCTCCAGCTCAGCCTGACCTTGAGTCCACTCCTCCATGCGAAGAGAGTCCCTTTCAGACATAACCTCAAACAGAATTTGATCTTGAACATAGCCCAAGAAGATCACCTGAAATTGACCCTAACCAGCAGGAGGTATACAATTATTTGGAGGCCTTGGAGCAATCAATTGCTGGTCCAAGCACTATAATGCCTCTTGATGAACAGGTCAAATCTTTAAAACAGGAGGTGTTTGAACTAGAAGTCCTGAACCGGCATATTAAACAAGAAAACGAAGCATTGAAAGAACAAAGCAAGGTGGACAAAATGGTCCATGGCAATACCATGCTTCACTTAGGACTCTGGCAGAAAAAGAACAGAAAATTGAAAGGGAAATGTAAGAAACTAAGCAGGGCATTAATCAATTTGAGGTTCAGGTGTTTAGTCAAGAAACCAAGGACAATTTTGGCAGCAAGAAGAAAGAGAAGAAGACTAGATGTTTTGGCAGAAGCATCTGAGCACATGGATTGAAAAATAATGAAAAAGTTTTGGTTGCATGAGGACATGCAACACCTTAACAGTGGGGGTATGTTGAGCCTCAAACCTACACTTCTTTATACATCCTCTCAGCCTCCTTTTCCTATTCATTTCCTTCTTTTGCCACTCATTCCCTCCATCAAATTGTTAAAATCATTGTATTTTAGGACTTTTTACATGGTTTTCTAATTATGCTAATGACTGTGTTTGGTTTAGAATTTTGGTTCAAAGTGTTGCGTTTCCGCAGCTCACACAGGGTTTTCCGCAACCAACCCCGGATTCCACAGCTGTTTTATTAAATGTTGTGTTCCAGGTGTCCTCCAAGAAGAAGAGGCACATGGGCAAGTTCGTGGAACCAAGGACATGGTGTGTGTCCCTCCAGATCACCCAAACTAGTCATCAAAATCCATGGTCAACGAGGAGGCAACTTCGGTCAATAGAGGTCATTGGCACTGGCACGGCTCTGCGTGTTCTGTTTTAGAGCACGTGAAGAACAGGTGGCATCGTCCTCAATCACGAAGATGGTGGGAAACATAAATCCAACAACGGATTGAATGCCCACAACGACCGTTGCCTAAATCCGAGGACGCAGCAAGACTATGTGTTTTTACACAACTGTTTGAATTACTTAGATTTTGTTAAGTTAGTTCGCTTTCCTCAGTTATAAATAAAGCGTCTTTGAACATTGGATAAGTTAGTTGTTAGCTACTGTTATGTACTTTTGAACTCCCACTGTATTTTCTATTTCATGCATAATATATGAGAAGACTGTTATTCCATTCAAGCGTGTAATTGATCTTTGAACCGGCTGGAGTAGGCAGAGGGCCCCTGTTTACTAAAGGCCTGTACAGTACTTTTAATTTCCTGCATTTCGTTTTCTTATTTCATGTATATAATGCCTTTGATTGTCGTGTTTTGATAGCTGTATATACATTTCGAATTCTGCTTGTTTACATTTCTGCACTTTTTCATGACTGATCAGTGCGTTATGCAGGTTTCTTAGGCGTGCCCGAGACAATTTCTTTCTTTTCTTTTTCATAGCTAGTGACACTTGTGATCATCTTGTCTATGTTGCTGACCTTCTTTGTTTTGCAGCCTTTATTTCCTTACTATCACTTAGTCAATTTGCATATTTGCTTTCTGTTTTTAGATATCAAGTTGTTTATCTATTGATGGTCCCTTCTTCATAATTTAATATCTTTATTGAGGACCAAAATATCACATTAGCGCAGCTTGATTTAGTTATTCAAGAACTCACAATTGCTTGGCTTATTTTTAATTGTCTCTCACATGATATATTCAGTTAAAAGGCAAGAGGTTAAGGAAAAGTTAAAGTATTTGTGACTAGTCTTTCTCTTATGTAGATTTACTTTAGTTTCAGATTGCTTAGTTGTTATTTGACATAGATTTCATTTTCATTTTCTTAAAGCAGCAGAGATACTGGGCCGATGTCATTAGTCTTTTATTTGATGCCTTTATTTTCCTTTAAGAGTTGATTTCATTTCAAGCTTTCTTGTAGAATACTTTTAAGTTGTAAAACGCTCATCACAATCTCACACACTTCACTCATTTTATTTCATTTCCATCACATCACATTAGGAGAGATATACTTGAAAACAAACTTAAAAAGTTAAAAATGACAAAATCTTAAGAAATAGTTGCCTAAGTACATACAGTACACCTCACTTCATCAGCTTACGAGCCCCGGGTTGACATTTAAAAGTTGCAATTTAGACATCACTAAATTGACCAAACATGGTCCCACACAAGTCAAGGCTTGGGAATCGACCTCCTTAACTTTGTTTCCTTACTCGACCTTTGACTGGTCCAACTAATGACTACTAACTTGGAGCTGGTCCTGCACAGGTCGGGGGTCAGGGCTTTGTTTTGTTGCTGACTCTGCTAAGCAGCCTGACCTCTGACTGGCCTGACTCACCTAAGTCCTAACCTTAGTTCAAAATCTGCCCAGTCCTAAACGAATGATATTTTTTTCCTACCAACTTCAACTGACTATAACTCCTGATCTAGGAGGCCTTTTCTAGAATCTAGCATACCATTGGAAAGTTCTTCCAGAGAACTATTTGACTATGTCATTACCAAGAGCATTTTACTAAACACATGGGGTAGAAATACATCCAAAATTTGGGACTACCCGACCATCATAGTCATATTTTCATGCCTTCTCTAGTAAACCAGCTACTGTGAAGATTCTCTACAGAATACCACTCCATTGATGGGACTCCCCCTGAACAACATGCTCATGAATGCCAACAACTGATGTCTCTATCCTTAGTGCTAGTCTAGTTGACATTAATGCCAACATAGTGAGTGCCACCAGACATTGCCAACTGTCTAACAATAAAGTCCAAGGATAATTAAAGGTGCCTTTTGAATCATAAGATGATAATTTTTGAGATGGGAAGTTTTCGGTGTTAAATAAAGAATTTTTTTTTATTTAAAGTATTAAAATGTAGTTAATTTAAATAAAAAAAAAATTTTGAGTTTAATAAAAATATTATAAAGATTGTAATTATATAATCAAAAATATTTTTATGAGTGATAAATGATAATGGGGATTTTTTTCTTAATAATAAATTTCCTATTTAAAATAGTAAAAATTAATTAATTTAAATATTAATAATAAAACTAAAAATGAAATTTAAATAAAAATATTGATAAGAAATTATATATGTGTGTTGAGGGAATGATAAATTAAACCAAAAAAATGAAATAATAAATTACACTTAAAATATTGAATAAAAAAATTATATTTTGTAATCAATAATAATAAAATATGTATATTTCATTTTTATTTTTATAGAATTACGTATAAAAATGGATGTTACCCGAGACCCAAGCATGGGTGTCACTCCCAAACCCTAAGCATATTGAGACTTTGTTTTAGCTCTTGCCACCCCTAACATATTGTACATCTTTTAAAATTGATTTTTTTTTAAAACTAGAATGAGAATTTCATAAATGCCACAAATGGCCCAAGTTGCCTTTGGAGACTTGAACCTATTTAGTTGGGGAAGTGAACAGTGCACCAAACCACCCGAGCTAAAATCCTTTGACTTAAAAGAGAGAATTTTGAATGTAGATTTTTTAAAATAATAAATATGAATGAGATTTAATAAATATAAAAAAATGAAATTAAACTCAAAACTTAATTTTAATTAACTTTTTAATTTTTTATTTAAATATTTTTAATATGTGGAAGTACTTTTCTCTTTGTTTCCATTATTCACTTTCATTCAATTTGACTTATTTTTCTCCATTAATTACCCCTTCTCACTCACTTTTATAACCCTTAACAAAATGGTAGATAAACTACTAAGTTTTATATGTTATTAACAAGAAAATTAGTTATTAGTATCCTAATTTCTTTCTATTATTAAAAATAATATTAAAGAATAATATACATAAAATGTGTTCCAAATATATAAATAATTACCTTACAATATGTTTCATGCATTTTATATTGATTGCCAAATTAATATAGATGAACCACCTTTAATATTATTATGCTAATTTTATATTAATTATCATTTAATATGGTTCTAGTTTTTTTGATGGTCAAATCATCAAGAAGGTCAAGGTTTCCTTCCACTCCACTTAATCATGATCAATGTTGTTGCGGTCACTTACCTTTAATCATAAACCTTTGAATCTCCTCACACAATTGGCCCTCCAATATCCTCATACTATTGTTGCAACCCGTGTTCATTAGCCACGAGTTAAGTTGCAACTCCCGTTTTAATGGAAGATGACATTCTCAACATCAAACCCCATAACCAAAGGCTGTGAATAACTTTTTTCATCAACGTGCTTCATTTAACGTGATTTTTATACTGATAATCAAATCAAAGTTGATATTGAATATGAAACCAAATTTACATGGTGCAAAAAAAACAAACATGTGCTCACTCCTTCAAAGTTATTGATTTGAATATGGATATGTTTTACAATATAAAATTTGATCCAATACCTTCAATTTGAAATGTTTATTGATTGATTTATGGTCGTTTAAAATGATGACTAAGCATGTTCAAAGAAATTATAATCATTATGAAGATTTTATGTTAGGCCAAGTAGATAATTGCAACTTATTTACCCTTTAGTTCAAACTTCAAAACCTACAAGCCTAAAGAGTGGGAATCATTCCCATACAAATATTCATTCAATAAGGAGTAAAGAGTTCACTGATTTAATTTGGTTGTGCACTGCTCGGGTGGTAAATTGATGGGCCCTCTTAAGTTCGGCTCACATTGGAGATTTTGTAAAGTGAATATATAATTAAAGTTAGATGTAGTTGGAACACATCATATGCAATAAACACATGAATGAAGTAATGCAAAGTGAACACACCTAAGAAGTAAACAAAAAAAATAAAAGGCAAAATGAGATGAGAGATACAACTCTCAAGTGAGGCAAGGCTTAGCCTAAAGACCCCTATACTCACATATGCATTTATCCAGTCAAAAAATAATTACATATATAGAATTTAAAAGAAGATGAGTGGTTTGAACAAATTCATAAATAGGATCTAAAACCTAATTACAACACACAATCCCAATGAGACAATAATCACTCATAACAAAATCTAAACAACGAACCATTCAAAACTTTCTCCATTATTCTCACATTCCCCCTTAATGGAGGAATGTATTTTGTACCACACCTAACAAACTTGTACATATATCAAATGTTTCCTTTCCAAGAGGTTTTGTAAATATATCAGATGCATTTTCATTAGTATTACAATAAGCTAAATCAATTTCCATAAGCTACATATTTTTCTTGACAAAATGATAATGAGTCTCAATGTGTTTTGACCTTGCATGGTACATAAGATTGTTGGCTAGTTTGACAGAGTTTTGATTATCATACTTGATAATCGTTGGAGCTTTCTATTCTTCTCCCACATATTCAATAACTCACCTCAAACACACTTCTTCACAAGTAGCACTACACAAAGATTTATATTCAACTCCAATTGATCAGGAGCTCAGGACTAAATGTCGTAAAATGGTCAAAAATCAAAGTGCTTAGAACTAGATCAAACCTGATCGACCAGATAAAGCTCATCCTCCTGATTCCGGTGCCACAAACGGTTCGAAAAACGGTTGCCGTATGAGAAAGTTATGCCAAAAACAAAATCGCCCAATAACCCTTCATTTTTGAATATTTTTCAAAAAAAATATTAAAAAAAGAATATTTCGTAGAATATTCTTTGGAATATTCTTTAGAATATTTTACTGAATATTCTTTTTTGGGCAGCCAATCACAGGTTGCCACGTGGCAGGCACAGAGGCCGCCACGTGGCCCAAGGTGACGTCAGCATATGTGGGGCATGTATTTAAAAGTTGGGTCGAGCATGGTTTGAACCCACGACCTGCTAGGAGCTAACGCCACACCTTAATGTTAAACCATACAATTGGGACTTGATATATGTTGGGAACAAACATCTCTTAAAGTTTGAATTTGGTTTGGGCGGAAACCAAAGCGGGCCAGCCCCAGTTCACAGGACCACGCCATGTGACCACTACCCAGGGAACCGGTGGTCAGTTAGCGATGGAATTGGTGGAGCGCCAAAATTGGCGGGCCCGCCATATTTGGCGGGCCTATCTGGACTCTAACTAAAGTTAGCTGGAGTCTTTTTAGGACTAGCTGGTAGTCGGGAGTAAATGGCCATAACTTTGGCTAGGAAAGTCCGTTTTGGATGAATTTGTTTTTGATTTTGGGTCTCTTCGACCTTTTGAAGCCATTGGCACAGGTTTCAAAGCCATCTGAGGTCATTTGTAGGTAGTTTTGCTTCGTGGAAGTTCCAGGAGCCACCAGGGCCAAATCAGTTTGGGAGATGCATTGGGAATTGTGCAGCCAGTGAATGTGGAACGAAGGTAATTCCTGAAGGTTTTCAGCATTCTGAATCCATTTCTACAGCTTTTTTTTCCTGTGGAGGCATTCTTTTCACTATTTAGCTTCAGGGAAGCCTTCAGGGCCACTAGGGCCATTTCAGTGCTTGAGCTGTTTGGGGGCTATGTTCATCCATTTTTGGTGATTCAAAAGCCTATGTCTGTTACTTTTGACCTTCTGAGTCTAATGGAAAAGGTTTCAGAACCAATTGAGGTCATCTTCACCTCGAAATTCTCCATGCAAGTCTAAAGGGCCACGAGGGCCAATTGGGGAAAGTACTGTATAAGGTACAATTTCACTGTTTTAGTGCTTGGGAAAGAGCATGTTTTGCTAATTCCTATCTTTTGATTCTATATTTACAGTCAAATCTGTCTTTCAAGACACTCATATTCTTGTATTAGCCTTTGTAGCATTTTTAATACAAGAGGACAAGCCTAGTTGGAGAGGCTTGGTCTAGCAGATGTAGCCTAGAAAGGGTGAACAGCTTTATCATTTTGATGTCTTTATTTGCTGAAGATGATATGCTAAACAAAACTGATATAAAGTGTTAAACATCAAATATATATAACTTTCATACACACATAATCACCTATTCAACTACAAAAAGTTAATTGTCTTATTCTGCAAGACATCAAACTTCAAGTATGTGCATGTCAAAGACTTCTAAGTGTGTACTTTTATATTTCTTTAGGCAGAGCCTGTAGAGGGCCAGGTAGCCTCTGGAACTCATCCTCTCTTTATAGGTGACATGTCCGGTGAATGCCCCTACAGTCTATCTTTGTATAAGAAATACGAAGTTTTCACCTTTTTAGAGGTCACTTGGAGTGTATAGCTCACATTTGCAATTAAAGGAAATGGATACCTTGCACCCTTAACAAGTACAATCCATTTTTAGATCACCAATCGATGGCAAATAAACAATTGATTGTTTCTTTCTATTCCATGTGATGATCCTAGATCGAAGGCTGAATGCATGTCCTAAAGTTTATCGTTTTTCATTAGGGTATTTGGCCCAATCTAAATCAAAATAACCTGCCAACTCAACATCAAAATCATTAGTATATTTAATACCAAAATTAATAGTCCCTTTCACATATTGAAGGACTCTTTTCACTGCATTCTAATGGCTTTCAAGAGACCTGTCCATGAAATGACTAAGAATGCTAACTGAATATGATATGTCTAACTTGGTTTTTGTGAGATAGTTTAGACTTCCCACCAAGTGATGATATAGTGTACCATCCACCTCTCTTATCCCATCGTCATTCTAGGTTTTGGCATCATGTTATAATGGTATTAAAAATTCCTTACATTGATCCATTTGAAACCTTTTCAGTAGCTCTCTTGTATATTTTCTTTGTGATACTAGTGTTTGGTCAACATCTCTCCATTTTTCAAGAACTAAGCAATAATGCAATTCACAAAGGTCTTTCATTTAAAAAACCTGTGACAGATTTATTTTAACTTCATAAATCAAATTATATGCACTTCATAATAAGATCGTCAACATATAGGGAAATCAAAGCAACATTCCCCTTATTATCTAACTTGATAAGCAAGTTAAGGTCACTCTTGTTTTTCATAAAACCTTCTAAAGAAATACAGATTAAATCTTCACATACCAAGATCTTGGCTCTTGTTTCAACCCATATAAAACTTTCTTCAATTTACAAACAAGATGCTCTTGACCCTTCTTTGTAAATCCTTCTCGCTAAACTAGATGAACTTATTCGTTTAGACCCCCATTTAGAAATGTAGACATGGCCTAATGCAATTTCTGGCATTTCTGTTGATATTTGTAGCTATTACAATAATTAATCTGGTTGTATTTAGCTTAGCTACAGGTGCAAAGGCTTCATCACAATCAATTTCCTTTTTTTGTGAGTAACCTTTAGCAACCAATCTAGCTTTATATTTATCTACACTTCCATCAACATTAAATTTGGGTCTGCACAACCATTTGGATCCTATGGGTACTTTATTTGTAGGAAATTAAGTTAATTCCCAAATATTTTTTCTTCATTATGGACTCATATTCTTCCTTCGTTGCATCTCTCCATTCTTTTTTCTTATTAGCTTGTTCAAAAGTTAAAAGTTTTATGCAATTCATTACTTTAGTAATTAAGGAATAATATTTAAATTTTACTAGTGGTTAAGTTTGACATGATGAGCTCCTTGGTGCTTCACTACTTTCATATTTTCTCTTGTTTTGTGGTGAATCATCTCCTTCTCTTGGTCTGTTGTGATCTATTGAGGTGTCCATATCATTGGATTATTTATCCTATTTCTATTCATGTTTATCATGTGCTTCTTCCTTAAAATTATCATAATCATGAGGAATATGTCATACATCATAACTATACTTTTTGTGGCCTTCATCTACATGGTCATTAAACAACATGTTTCTAGATGCAAGACTTTATCACAAAGGATTCAATGGGGAAGAAATACCATACCACATGCGTTCATATTGGGGGATATATTGAGGGGAAAATGACATAATATATTGAGCATATAATAGGGGGTAAAGCATTTTTATGTTGACATGTATAAAAAATGGAGCTCAAAGTTAATGAAAAAATATAAAGGGGTATAAAAAATGTTAATAAAAAAATGGATACATACAATATCTAGTAAGGTAAGGGTTTTTTAAATTGGGAAGATGTATTGGGTTCGCATTGATAGGGGGTTAAATAATGTGATGCTTAAATGTATTTTCCATTATGTAGTCATATTAAGGGTATTGTTTAGTAAGCCACGAATGCATGTGATATGTCAGAGGTTCATTGAGTGAAGCCCATATGTAATTTATGTGTTGAGGGATCAAACATCTTATATGATATATGATCATAATGGTGACCAATGAAAACACAATTACTGATGTTTGCATCAAGTTTTCTCGTCTTTTTTGGAACATGAGAAAATGCTTTACTTCCAAATATTCATAAATTACTTACTTTTTGTTTATAAATATAAAGAGCTTCAAAGGGAGTCTTATGATCTAAAAATTTAGTTGGACTTCTATTATTCAAATAAACAACATTATTAACAACTTCAACCCAAAAAGCATTGGCAAGGTTTTTACCTTTCAACATTCTTGGTGCACATTCCACTAAGGTTTAGTTCTTTCTTTTAGATATTCCATTTTAATGTGGATATGTGGTACTGTGTCTTATTGTACAATTCCATGGCCTTTGCAATACTTGAAAAATGCACCTGATTTATATTCTCTCGCATGATCTAATCAGAGGATCTTGATGTATTTTCCTATTTATTTATCAACAAGGTTTTTAAACTTTTTAATATATTCAAATACATCACTTTTATTTCTCATTAAATAAACACATTTATATAAATTTACAAACATGGATGAAGATCAAAAAATAATATCCTCCACCTAATGATCTTGTTTTCATAGGTCCACAAACATTTGTATGCATAAGTTCAAGGATATCTCTTTTTTATTCTATATGTATTAGTAGGGAACTCCTCCCTAATGCACATCCTTCACATGTAGAATATTCATTCTTAAGAAATGGAAGCCCTCTACAATTCTTTATTTTTTATGTAGCAACAAATCATGATCATTAAGGTGGTCATACCTTTGTTGCCAAAGGGCTTCTATTTTCATGGTTGTGGATGTCAATGCTTGATCACTTTTGATTGTGATACCAAGTTTATATAAACCTCCAATTCTTGAATCTATTGTAATAACCTTAGAGCGATATTTTATGGTAGAAACTAAGATTAGGTTCTTCTTATTGCCAGGCACATACATCACATTATGAAATTTTTAATACAACCATTTAGTAATGTTACAGAAACATCACCATATCCTTCAATTTGGTATGAATGATCATCTCCAAGATATATATTTGCACCATTGTTGGTTTCACTAAAATTTTCAAAACCAATGCTTATTACAATACATATGGATGAAAACCTTGGAATCAACAAACCATGCATTTGAATCAACTATTTTAGTAGACAATGAAACATATGAAATAAACAATCTAATATTTTTGAATTCATCATTCATTGCTTCTCCTCTATCTACAAAATGACCAACGTACCTTCTCTTTCTATGTTTGGACTCATGGTATTTCATTCTCATGGTAATATCTAGACTAATTTCCAAACTTGCTCTTATACCATATTAACATTGTTCTTTACACGAAAATCCACATACATTAGTAATAATTACTCCAGCACCCCCCCGCAAATGTAACTTGGGGAATCATGTTGGAATTATGGATAATGTTTTGTCCTTGATGGCAACCTACTTGATAAAGATGTCAAGATTATGGTCACATGATGATTATGTAGGCTAGTATAGATGTGACAGAGGTGATGGACAAAGGAATGTCAAGTTCAGAGACAGATAAATGATAAAGGTGAATATTGGGAAAGTATGCGTGGATCCTATGCATAAAGGTCCCGTACATACATGGGTATTGTGAATGAAAGTCAAGTAGAAAATCTGCGCCATGTAAACTTGAATAACAGGGGTCTTTACCATGGTAATGGAACATAGTAATGAGCGCGTCAACGTTTATTTGATCTTATCAAAGAATACCAACGACATTACTAAGTGTTTGTCCTAAGGTATTAGCTAAGGCTAAGGCTATATAAGGAGATGGAGATAAAAGTGTTATGTGTGCATGTGATAGATTATTTATGAACGATTTGATCTAAAACAATTGTGCACCAGGGAACATGGAGATAGATTAGATCTAGTAGATCTGAAATTGATACATATTCTTAATATTTTTATGGTTTGATATATCTATGATGATGGTATAATGATGTGTGACTATAACAATGTGTATGCTGAGAATTTGGGTTTGAAAAATGTTATGTAAGGTAGCAAAAGTATAATTTAGTGATTTCAGATTTGTACGTTATTTTTACTCAGGTTGGTAACGTACATACGCATATATACTTTTAGGTAGTTGTGTATATATTCTATGAAGTGTTTTTAGTTTGTGTAGATATGTATATAGGTGATGTGAATGGAAAGCATGTACATACGTCGATACACTTTATGAAAGTCACAAATATATACTAGGTTTTGTAGTATAGCTTGTTGATGATATTTGATTAGTTCAGTTCTAATTATTGTTGTCTATCAATGATGTCTCTAGTGTGATGATTTGTATCTGAGAGTGTTGAATGGGTTAAATGGTATATTGTAGCAATGATGCTACATTATAATGATCTATGTTTGGTTTAGTAATCTACGTTGATTTATGACTGGTAGAATGATCTAAGTATGGTTCAGTGGTTGATGATTCAATGTTCAATGTTATTAGATCTATAAGCAGGTATTATATAAGGGAAGCACGTACATACGCGTATATTATTTTTAAAAATAGGATACATAAATCATAATAAGAAATTAAAAAAACTGGTGTGTAAAATATTGATTCACCACCACCCCCACACCCCCCACCCTCTCTCAGTATTTTTCCCAACAATGGGTATTAGATAAGGTCCCTTAGAAGAAGCTTGATTGCTTATAGGGAGATCTGTCAAGATGGGTAGTCTATAAGGATAATTTTCTATTAAGCCACCTTTATTTGATGGAACTAACTTTGTATTTTGGAAAGTCAGAATGAGACCATTTTTGTAGACTCTTAGAGAAGATGTATGGACAATTGTTGAAGGTGGATATCAATATCCAACCTCTATTCCCACAGATACTGTAGGGAAAAAAATATATAAATCCAACGTAAAGGATGTAAATGCAACCTTGGGAAGTCTAGTCGGGTCTAAATTTGTAAAATTCATGCAGTTGAACACTGAAAAGGAAATGCGGGATAAGTTTATCCAAATCTATGAAGGTGATACCAAGGAAAAAATTGTTAACCTTCAAACATTCAAAATTCAGTATGATACTCGTAACATGCATGATGATGAAAGCATTGCAGACTTTTTCCTTAGAGGTACACGAGATTGTTAACTCAATGAAAAATCTTCGTTATGAAATAAAGGATTCTACTGTTGTTGAAAAAAATTTGAGATCATTAACTCTAAAGCTCGATTCCAAAGTCTTCGCCATTGAAGAAATGCAGGATTTGAAGAATCTCACTATTATACAACTCCATAGGATCCTAACAGCCTTTGAGATGAGAAAAGGGGGTCCATCAGATATGAAAGAAGCAACCTTCAAAGCCACTCATAAAGGGAAGGAAAAATAGAAGCTTAAAGATACAAGCTACATTGAAGAAAATTTCGTGAGAAAGTAACAAGTGGGAACTGGTAAATTCAAAGGTAAGCTTTTCTTTAAATGTTTTGTTTGTGGAAGAGTAGATCATTATGCATCCAAATGTCCTTATAAAGATAATCATGAGAAAGGGAAGAATATTCCAAAGAGGAATGTTAGAAGAAGTTTTGATAGCAAGAAAAGTCTTTATTCTAATGAAGACAAATAAAGCAATCTGATGATAGAGAAATTTTAGATTTAGATTCTAACAATTGTTATCAAGTACTTACGACTCTTGAAGATAAGTCAAGCGAATCAGATAGTTTTGAAGTAGATGCCCTAATGAAAGCATTAAAAGAAAATGATAAACTCATGAATGCAAAAAAAGATCTGGAAACAAAACAAAGTAGTATGATTAAGGAAATAAAAATGTTGAGAATGGATTTGGAAGCAACAAATAGAAGAAGACAATTCTTAGCAAAACAACTTCACGAAAAGGAAGTGCATTGTGAAAAATTAGAATCTAAAGTTATGACTCTAAGGGAAGAATATGAGAATATCAACAAATGGGTAAAGGCACCTAGATCACTAGAGAGGATTATCAATGAATAAAGATCTCCTCTAATCAAGATAGACATTCGTTACATGGATTCAGATCCTCGGTGTAATAACAAAAACAACCATCATGAGGTGTTTCAAAAGAAAATTGAATTAAGATCAAAGTCAAGATCAGTCCCTAGGCATAAAATTAGGTTTCATGGATATTTCTTCTCTTGTAACTTATTTGGGCATAAGGCCTCTGATTGCAAGTTAAGCAATTAGAATGGAAGCAGAAGATGGGATATGTTCCAGCACATGATTAAGATTTTCAAACAAGTTTGGAAGTAGAAGGAACATCATTCAAATATGTATGGATGATAGACCCTACTGTAGTCTATTTATCTAAAAAGCATACTTCTAATAGTGATTGTAGAAGTGATGTGAGGTACATGACCTCATGAAGAGAAGGTGATGATTATCAGGTCCACATGATTAGCAGTATATGATCTTAGATGGAGCTATTCATATAGTTCTCTAGTTTTGTTTGATATTAATTTGGTAATGCTTATACTACTAAGATTGCATTGATGAAGTAACAGTGAACAAGAACATGTATGATATGTTTAGGGGGGGTTTTGTCATAAAAAGTTCAACATTTTACTTTCTGTATGTGGATTTTATGAAGGACAGTTGCATATAAACATGGGTTTTGACCTAGACTGACATGTATGTTTCTCTAAGATAAAGAAACAATGATATTGACTCACGGGAGTTTCTGATATGCTTCAATCTGTTATTATTTGGATTTATGGTTTTGAAATTGATTGGTTATAATCTGTTGATAATATGTTACTTAGAAATGATGATGGTTCATGAATTGCTGCAATGTGGCATTGATGCTTTGGGTTCTTTTGATGGATTCGTTGATTGATGAGTTGGATATGATTAGATTTGATAGTGAATAGTTGGCATAGGTTTGGGGGGAGCATCTTCTATACTTCTAATTGTGCATTGTTGGAATTATGATTTCTTGAGCATTCGTTGTTTCATGATGATGTTCATGATAAGTACATATAATTGGTGATGTATAGTTGTTGATGCTATTGGTGAAGATACATATGTTGTTGCCATTCTATCATTAGTAATGATAAAGTCATGGATGATGCCTACATGTTTCTTGAGCCACATTCTACTCGATGATACATATATTGAAGATGTTGATTGATGATATTGTTGATCAGTTATATGCCTTGTGATGCTGGAAATACTCTTGGTTCTCACATATGTTGTTGGTACATGAAAAGAATATGCAAATGCTACTTATGATGTTGTGTTGCAAGAGATTAATTATGGCTCTTCCTACTAATGGAAAGAGCATGATAATATGATGTCAAGAGGATGAGTTGTTGATAGAGATTTGCTAGACTTCGGTGCTTGGTGATGCTTGAAACAATTGCATATTTGGTCACATGTTGATGATATAGGAAATATGACGCTCCATCTTACTTCATGGTGATGACGAGGATGTTCATACTACTGTTCATGTAGTTGCAATCAGATGTTCATGTTGCAAGTTGATGATTATCATGGTCTTACTACCTCCATGGAGGCTTCACTAGGGGAGAAATACCATATCCCATGCATTCATATTGGGGGATATATATTGAGGAAAAAATGACATAATATATTGAGTATATAATAGGGGATAAATGGCTTTTATATTGGAAGGTATAAAAAAAATGGAGCTCAAAGTTAATAAAAAATAATAAAGGGGTTTAAAAAATGTTAATGAAAAAATGGATGCCTACAATATCTAATGAAATAGCGGCCTTTTAAATTGGGAAGGTGTACTGGGTTTGTACTGGTAGGGGTTAAGTAATGTGACTTTTAGAGGTATTTTCCAATATGCAATCAAATTAAGGGTATTTTTTAGTATGCCATGAATGCACGTGCTATGTCAGAGGTTCATTGGTGAAGCCCCCATGACTACCTCATTGTTGAGCTCTATGGTTTTTGGTTATAAATGTCATATATGTCTCTTAATGTAAAGATCATGTAAAGTTCCATGATGTAAATCATTGTAAAATTCTATCTTGGGCTATTGGGGTCAAGTTATTCATGTATGTAATTCCATTACGTTGGGACATTGATGTAATATTGGGTCAAATATGTAACCCCACTGTGTTGGGTGATTGATGTAACCATGAGTCATTGGTGATAGGAAAGGTCCTATTTGGTTGAGTCATAAAGACTTGAGTTTTTATTGCATATCTTTAGAAGCTTTCAACATATGCTTAGGGGAATCATGGTCAGCATGTAGTACTAGGAGCCCAATGGCTATGATCCTTAGGTACAATAGCTTTTAATTTTCAAGAACTTTTCATGAAATTCTCTTCAGAAGGAAAGGAAGTTGAATTAAGGGGTGTCACAGAGAAACTGGGAAAGATAATCAGCTCTAACAGAATGACAAAGCTTCTAAAGAAAGAACAACGAGGCATAATTGCACAATTATGTTCGCTAGAGGTTCCCACATCGAAATCAGCCATTTCTCCAGATCTCCAAAAAGTCTTGGAAAATCATTCCAAGGTATTTGAGACGCCCAAATGCCTCCCACCTCTTCATGATCATGATCATGCTATTAATTTGATTCCAAGAAGTGTTCCTCCAAACATCGGGACTTACAGATATCCCTATGTTCAAAAGAGTGAAATTGAATGTATGGTTACAAAAATGCTAGAGGCTGGTATAATTCAACCTAGTCAAAGTTATTTCTCTGCTCTAGTAGTATTGGTTCACAAGAAGGATGGATCATGGCACATGTGTCCAAATTATAGGGAGCTCAACAAGCTCACTATTAAAGATAAATTTTCCATTCCTATAATTGATGAATTATTGGATGAATTGCATGGATCAATTTACTTCACCAAGTTGGATCTTCGTTCAGGATATCATCAAATCAGAATGAAGATTGAAGACATTCCAAAAACAACATTTAGAACTGACGAGGGTCATTATGAATTTTTGGTCATGCCTTTTGGCCTTACTAATGCACCTTCTACATTTCAAGGTTTGATGAATTCCATTTTCAAACCCTTCCTTAGAAAATTTGTGTTAGTATTTTTTGATGATATACAGAAATTCTTGGAAGGATCATGTCCAACATGTTGACATGGTGCTCAAACTATTGGAGGAGAAACAATTATATGCAAAAGTCTCCAAATGTTTCTTTTGAGTACAAGAGGTGGAATATCTAGGTCATATTGTATCTCATGAAGGTGTTAAGGTAGACCCCAACAAAATTAAAACCATTAAGGAATGGAAAATTCCCACATCCATAAAGCATCTATGAGAATTTCTCAGGTTGACAGGGTATTATCGCAAGTTTGTTAAGAATTATGGGAGAATAGCAGCACCTCCAACAACATTATTGAAGAAAGATGCATTCTCATGGACTCTAGAAGCAACGAAGGCCTTTGAACATCTTAAAGAGGCAATGTGCCAAGCACCAGTCTTAGCTACACTGAACTTCACAAGAACCTTTATTGTGGAATGTGATGCTTCATGAAATGGAATTGGTGTTGTTTTAATGCAAGAAGAAAGACCCATTGCTTTCGAAAGTGTCCAATCAAGGGAAAGTATTTACACAAAGCTATTTATGAGAAGGAAATGTTGGCAATACTACATGCACTTAAGAAATGGCGACCCTACCTAATAGCAAGACACTTCAAGGTAAAAACAAATCATGATAGTCTTAAATACTTTTTAGAACAAATATTATCTTCAGAAGAGCAACAAAAATGGGTCACAAAAATGTCGGGCTATGACTTTGAAATCATCTACAAAAAAGGGAAGAAAAATGTTGTGGAAGATGCACTCTCAAGAAAGGATGAGGATGTGGAAGCATTTCTTTGCTCCATTTCTATTATCCAACTAGATTGGATAAACAATGCAAATGATGAATGGAAGAATGATGAGGAAGTGTGAGCACTCATTCAAAATATACAACAAGATCCCAGTACAACTGATACATTTACCTGGAAAAATGATTCGATGGTACAAGGATCGGTTATACCTATGTAAGAATTCTCAACTCAAACAAAATATTCTTAAGGAATTGCACACCTCTGCCTTAGGAGGGCACTCAAGATTTCTATAAACCTACCATAGGGTTAAGAAGGATTTTTTTGGGATGACCTTAAATCTTATATTCAAAACTTTGTGGCGGAATGTTTGGTTTGCCAACAAAATAAAGTTGAAGCAATTAAGACCCCAGGACTATTACAACCGTTATCCATTCCAAGCCAACATTGGGAGGAGGTTTCAATGGATTTTATCACAAGTTTACCCAAGTTTGAAGGTAAGAGTGTTATCATGGTGGTACTTGACAGACTTACCAAGTATGCACACTTTTGTGCATTAGCTCATCCATTTAAAGTGAGTATAGTGTCTACTACATTTATGGAAACATTTCAAAAGCTTCATGAAAACCCAAAGATTATTGTAAGCGATAGAGATCCCATTTTCACTGGAAATTTTTGGATAGAATTATTTTCTTGTCTTGGTACTCAGTTAGCTCATAGCTCATCTTATCATCCTCAATTTGATGGGAAAACTGACATAGTAAACAAATGTTTCGAAGGATATCTTCATTGCTTTGTGTCTGATAAATAGACACAATGGGTCAAATGGTTGCCTCTAGCTGAATGGTGGTATAACACTTCCTTCCATACTTCAACAAAAATTACCCCATTTATGGCACTTTATGGATATCATCCACCATCCATCACATCATATTTAAGAGAAAATTCTAAGGTTCAAGTAGTGGAAGATCACATCGAACATCAGCAACAAGTTCTCCAACTCTTAAAGGATAACCTCACCTTGGCGCAGAATAGAATGAAACAACAGGCAGATCAACAATGCAACGAAAGAAGTTTTGATGTAGGCGATTGGGTATTCCTACAGCTACAACCATATAAACAAATGTCCCTCAAATAAGCTAAGAAGGATAATAAATTATCACCAAATAATTATGGTTCGTACAAGGTGTTACAAAAGATAAGTACTATGGCATACAAATTGGATCTTCTTGCAGCTTCCTGAGTGCACCCAATTTTCCATGTTTCATGCTTAAAGAAGGTTATAGGTGACAAGATTCCAATTCAAAAAATATTTCCAGAACTTGATGAGGAAGGAAAAATCATATTGGAACCTGAAGCAGTCAAAGAAATAAGAACTTGACAGCTAAAAAATTGATCAATTTCAGAGTATCTCATCAAGTAAAAGAACTTACCCGTTGAAGGTTGCACATGGGATGATGAAAATTTTATACAGAAGCATCCAAAACTACTCAAGTGTTGAGGACAACACATTTTTGAAGGAGAGGGGCATGTTAGGTCCCTATAATACTAGTGATTCCCCCATTACTATTGTCATTGTATCCCTTATTGTTATTGTTGTGCCACTATTGTCCCCATATTGTTATTATTATGCCCCATAGAATCCCACTATTGTTATTTTTGTGCCTTTATATTATTATTGTTAGGTCAACTTGGTTATATTGTTACCACTTAGACTCCTATATATAGAAAGTAGGTTTTGTCATTTGAATCATCCAAGAATTGTTCATTTGTGTAATGTAAAGGAGGTTGCTCCCTCGAAGAGGCTTATTTCTAAGGCGTTGATATATATTTTCTATCTTTTTGTGAGCTAGTTTTGTAACAGTTTTTAGTTTCTGCATATCTATATGCGAGTGTTGTGAATGGAAATGGCGTACAAACATTGATACACTCTACGAAATCTGTGTACATATACTAGGTTTTTGCAGTATGGCTTGTTGATGACATTTGATCAGTTTTGTTATGATTGTTGATGCCCGTCGATGATCTCTCTACTGTAATGATCTTTATTTGACAGTGTTGAATGAATTAAATGGTATATTGATTAATAATGATGCTACAATATGACGATCTATGTTTGGTTCAGTAATCTGTGCTGATTTGTGACTGATGGAATGATCTAAGTATGGTTCAGTGGTTGATGATTCAATGTTAAGTGTTATGAGATCTGTACGTATGTCTTATATAGGGGAAGAACGTACATACATATATATGACTCATAAAATTAGCATACATAAATCAGAATAATAAATTAAAAAAATTGAAGTGTGTAAAATACTAATTCACCCCCCCTCCCTCTCAATATTTTTTTCCAACAAATCGAACTTGGGCCAAGGCTCTAATACAAAAATAGAACCATATAAGAACTCTTGTATTCTATGTAGGAACAAGCCACACATACTTCATGATCCACTTCTCTGAGTCTTAAGCAGGTCACTCCTAGCTTGGTTCTCCCAAATTCTAATTGAAATATTCATTCAACTAACAAGGGTACATTCATTCAACTAGATGACAGCTTCTTGCATTAGGACAATCATAATTTTTACAATGGTATTAAGAGTATCAAGAATATGCCAACAATTTTTCTCTACAACACTAGGAACAACAATCAATGACAACTATTCACACATGTTGTGAAATCCCTACTCTTAAATATTACCTTTGAGCCTCAATAGGGCCCCAAAAGTTTCTCTACAGTTTAGTCACTAGTCCTTTTAATTGAATGAAAATTATTTATAACTTAGCATAGTCTTGGGGAGATCTATCTTAGACAAGCTACAAGTCATGCCTAACTTATCTCATATAAAATATATTCAGATTCCAAATTGGAGCTCTTGAGCACAATTTGCATCTGATAACTGTGACTTGCATTATGATGTTTATAAAATTTTCAATGCTACCATACTATCACCACTAATAGGGGCAGGTAATTTTTTTTACGATGCATTCCATTTATAGAATTCCTTTATTCTTGCACAATCTTGGCTTCACAATAGCTACACAAATGTGTATTCATGCCACTCCAATGTATCACACATTTTTTGTTCAACTTGTAATAGATCACCATGGAAAACACACCACTCATTGTAGCTACCACTATCAAGCCTCCTTCTTCCTCTTAGTCACCTTCTTTACACTTGGTTGGATAACCACAAGGGGGCACACAATGCACACCACAATAGTCTCTAATTGAACATACCTCCTTGACTAGGCAACACGCCACAGAGGGACACAACACTCATGAACAAGTTTGGAAGCCTCATAAACTAACATTTCCTTGCTGAAAAATAGTACATACCTCAGGTCAACACCACTTCAATATGTAGAGGATGTTTGTGCTACTTAAGGCAACTTCCCATGACTCAACCATGCCATAGGATTTCATGCCTCTCTAACCAAGATCTAATACCAAGATAGAAAATATGTAATATTGATGGGAAGATGAGAGATGCAACTCTCATGGGAGGCAAGGCTCAGACCAAAGACTATGTTCACTCACATTTCCACTCATTTAAGCAAAAATCAAATACATATATAGAATTACAAAGTAGTTGAGTAATTTAAACAAACTCCTCATAAATAGGATGTAAAACCTAATTACAACACACAATCCCAACAAGAAAATAATCACTCATAACAAAATACTAATAATGAATCACTCCATAACTTTCTCCATTATTCTCATAGAAGCAATGAACACATGAATGGAATAGTGTAGGGAAAGAAGACAATAACACTACCATGAAACAATGAACAGATTAATGAAGTAATGCAAGTAGCAAAGACAATATGGAACATATAGGTGACAATGAAAATGAACTTTCCAGATATGATGTTCCACATAAGTGTATTTTATTATTTTGTAACCTGTAGATGATTGAAATAAAGTTTCCTTCTCTTAATGGGTAGTTTACTTTTTATCTCGTACATGTTTTTTGTTTTGAATAATTCCCATGTTTTTGAATCTTAAATTCACTCTATATCATGGACGATTAGGCATTTGAATATGGTTGACAATAGGATATTGATCTTATTTTTATTTCTTAAGTGATTGGGATAATGAAATAGTACTAAAAATAGTATTTTTCTTATAATTTTTTAATTAATAAAGTTTGGTTAAATTAATATTTTTGATTAAAGATGAAATAAAGTATAAAAAATAAATGTTAATCAGAGAAAAGAGAAAATAAAGTATAAAAAGGTGAACAAAAATAATAAGGCACACATCCTTATTCAACTTAAACAAGAACCAACATTATTTTCATATAAGAGCATCTACCAATTTAGTGGCAACTTTCTTAATGAATGAATACAAGGAAGAGCCCACACAATATTAAGTAGAAGGTAACCATTAATTAGTAATTTGTGGTCGTAAATTCAAGATAGAATTAAAACATAAAACTAAGAGGGAAAAAATTAGAGAAACAATATTCAAACAAAATATTTTCCTAATTATTCGAAATAATTGAAAGGTGAATGCAAGAAAAATACCCTTTTTATTCCAAACTCAACAAGAAACCCATATTTGCAGTCCATGTTTTCCTTGTAATTTGACAATAGCTCATCAC
The DNA here is from genome assembly GCA_000404065.3 of Pinus taeda. Classification (NCBI taxonomy): domain Eukaryota; kingdom Viridiplantae; phylum Streptophyta; class Pinopsida; order Pinales; family Pinaceae; genus Pinus; species Pinus taeda. The sequence goes on from APFE030136587.1 coordinate 24,388, forward strand.
ACAAGAAAATCAAATGCAACTCAAAAATATTTCCATGCAAGGATAGAACCACTGCTGACAACTATTAAACTAGGGAGATTCAAGTCAAACACCTTTTTCAACATAGGAAAATAAGGTTAGGAATGTTGAAAATTATTTATAGTCAATGCCCAACAAGTAGACAATCGCAACATTGCAAAGCAATAAACTGTTATCAACAACATCCTCACCATCCTAGTTGCAAGAGCTTACATAGGACCCACAAGAGGGACAACACCAAGGATGATTGATGCCAACCTATAATGAATAACAACTATACATAAGCATCCATGAACCATTTCAAAGAGCAGAACACTAACTAAACCACCAAAATCATTAGAGTAGAATGCTAATGAGTAGGGTGATGGTGAATGAAATAATAGCCACAGGCAAAAACTACCGATTATGCTAATGAGAACAACATTGAATATAGTTTAGAGAATTTTCGGTGAAATCACATAAATAATCATTTGTCGACGTGTTTCGAACCAACCAGTGTGGTTCATCGTCAGGACAAGTTGAAGAACCGATCCAGCTTAGCTAGTTAAATAGATAGGGCAGAGACTCCCATGGCTAGATTGATAATGGCTAACTTTGACCCTATGACCCAAGACAAATAATTAATATTCTTTAATTATTATTATACCAAGAAATTAGTTAAATTGGGTAAAAGTATATAAGAAAAGAACCCTAATAGGTTAGTAAATCAAATCTATATAACTAATTATAATTGTTTATTAATAAGTGTATATATATACACATATAACGAACCCATATTGGGTTAAAATAATATTAATGGTTATTATATAATTATCTATCATTTTAATGGTCCGATTGAAAGTCCATTAATAATATAATAATTTATTTTTGATTATTAATATAATATTTAAGTATAAATATCCTAGGGGATCAGGTAAATATATAATACCTATAATCTATGAATATAATAATAAAGATAATAGAAGGGATTAAAATAAACTAATTCTATAAACTATTACAAGATGAATAAAATATACTCAACCTTTATTTATAAAGCTAAATACATATTAGAAATTAAAATAAATTTGTTATAAAGGATGGTAATTTATAATTGTTTATTAATCACTATATATATATATATTATAGTTATAATCTTAGGAACATTAGGATGAATTAAAATCATCCTAGATAATAGCTTAAAAGGATCACGTTATAATGATATGTTATAAGATAATAATATTGGTATATGCTTTATTTAATAATAATTTTTAATTATTATTTCAATTCTACAGGTTTAGTCGTAATTAAATAATATACATATATAATTGAAATCAAGAAAACAAAAATATAATTCATT
>APFE030136592.1:0-21024 GCA_000404065.3 Pinus taeda
AGCTTATGTAAATTTTCATTCTTTTATTAATAAATTGCCTGTAGTAGCCACGTTGGCGCAGGCCGTGGACTGTTTCCCTCTCTGAGGGTTTAACCACGTCAAAATACTGGTGTATTGATCTGTGATCTGTTTGTGAGCGGTGTCCTTTTGGTGTTCTGTCTGAGGAACTTACCCTGTAAATTCCTACAGAAATCACTAGAAAAGTGACAAATCAAATGTTATAAGTACTAACGCGAGCTAACAAACCAATACAGTGCATTACAAGTAGGGTTAACGCAGTGTGGATAAGGCATAGATAGTGTTATAAGGCTTTGGTATCCACTGTAGACAATGTTACACATGTTTAACTAAAAAACAAGAGGGTTTGGGTCCAAGAAAAGTTCTCAGATCAATTTGGATTATTAAGCATGCAAACAATGAATGGGAACTCAAGAAAATACAAGATCAGAGAGAGGGAATTTAGGAGAGGGAAAACAAAAACAAGAATTAGAATTCTCCCCAGCAGAGTTGCCAATTCTGCTCTAGGATTTAATGCTCGGTTAGATGAAAATAAAACGCTCTCAGGTTATCCCGGAAACCTAGGGCAAACTAAGTAAGAGAAAGGTTGTTCTAATGCTCAGGATTCTCAGTAGATCAAGATGCAACATCACCTCCCATGACTCCATAATTCCTTATGGTTGTGGGTTGTAACAAACAATCTGGAGCCTTGGAACAACTTGGGTTGAATTAGTAGTCCCAGATCCTTCGTTGGACAAACACTCTCGAACCCTTGGTGGGTTGAGTTACTAGTCCTAGAGCCTTGGTTGGATAAATTCTCTAGAGCCCTAGAAGGATGTGGGTTTAGTTATTAGTTCCCAGGGCCTTGGACAACTTGGGTAGATATGGATTAGATTGATGTTACTGATTTTTGACCATGAGGTGGAATCATTAGTTGAGGGTTGAGGTGGTTTGGCCTCTAGAAGCCTTGCCTTGGTTTTGTTTGGTTTATTCCATGAGATCCCGCATTAATGCTTGGAATATGGCATAGAGTTGATTCACTGAAAGAAATATTTGGTTCAAATCAATATATGGTCGGGTGGTATGTGGAAGTCCTTGACATAGTTAGATTTTCATATGTTAATAAGAGATATTTTCCTATGGTGTTGTTATGAATACCTGTCCTTGATATTATGTGGTTTTTGATGACTGTGCTATCATGGTTTATAGGTTGTTCATTTGCTAGTTATAAGATGCATATTGGCTATGGCTCTTAACATGTTTTGATTGGTAAATGAATGGTTATTGAATGCATGAAATAATAAATGTTGTTGCAGTTATTGTGAGACGCCATTAGACCTTCTTGATGAACTTTAGTAAGTACTATATCCCTACGCTCACATACACATTCATGTCTTGTAGATTACATGTTCTCAATCTGTTCTACGAAATGAGTGTCATGGTTAGGTCTGGTTAGGTCAATTCCTTTATCAAGTTTTGTGTTCAAGAATGTCTTTAATTCATTTATTATTTGGGAAACTCTTATCAAGTTTTGGGTAGTCGTCTGGAGACTATCCCTAAAAAGGTGGCTCAAATTTCAGGGTTGCAGGTTTAGAGCTAGGAATTTGGGACTGCAGTCGCTGGCTTGTAGGCTAATGCATGTGACTAGATGCCTATAGTTTGATGGATGCATGCTTATGCATCCGACTGTGAGTTTAGGTCAGTGAAATGACTATTCAACTCAGGATTTGGGCATTGGGAGTGGTTGTTTAGCTTCTGAGTGTCTTGTAAGTCTTGTAAGATGTTAGTTTATGGATGATAGGTTCAGTTGTTAGCCCCACTTCCTTAATGGAACCTAGGAGGTTGTGTCTTTCATAGTAGATCCTCCTCTCATGTTTACCTTGTAGTATACCTAGGGGAGATAATATGGGGTACAAAGGGAAGCACACAAGGGAATAATGTAATGTAAGGATGATAAATAAATGGGCCATAATTAACAAATAAAGTGGTTAACCCATATTATGCATGTGACCACAAGTAGTTAGGGAATAAAGTGATAAGCCCATTGTATTGGATGTATGGTAATTAGATACCCATGGTATTGTATGTATGAAGCCTATATAGAAGCTAGAGACTCTCCATTGAGGGATGTGAAGGATTTCTTTGTATTGATAGGCATTAGCTTGTGGAATGATCTCCTTCCTTAAGGAGTAGTTGTATGGTGTTACCCTACCTCAAGGGTTTTTATATTAATAAAGTGTTGGGAACGGGTTCCCCCAAGGATTGTTTTAGGGCTAAAAGCCCATGTTTTGGGTAAATTTTGTAATAAAGTTGTAAATTATCCACATTTTATGGTTGCGGAGCACGAAGGTGTCATGAGTAAAGAGTTATCTGCCCTTATTTTGTAGTGTGTAATGTTGGCTGTAAAGATCCCCCCATGGTTTGTGGACCATGGGATTGTATAAAAAGGAGCAAAGTAATTAAGCTCTAAGTATTCTTAAGTCTCGAGTAAGTAGACAAGTCATGGAGTCTTGGTAGAGATGTCTAAGTGTTTCGGTTCTTAGCATAGGTAGAGGCTCTACAGTTGAGTGTGCAAAGGCCTAGTGTAGAAGTCCGCAGGTGAGTGCGTGGACCCATGTAGCTGTGTGCACAAGGCGGATAGAGTCCATATCAAACCTAAGATATCAATAAAGAGAATTATTTTGCAAATTATGTGTAATTATTTCTTGTTAATGCATCTAGTTATATTGTGTTTGGGTTTAAGTTACAATGTTAATGTGATGCATGAATATATGTGATTATATTGCTTAAATGAATGCATAACTTGGGAATCTATACAATATGTTGTCATAGTAGTGCGAAAGCACCTGGATCGCAGGTTAAGGTTGTGGGAAGGTCAATCATACACCTTCGCGGAGGTATTAAAGGGCAGAGTAAAGGGTAAATTGACAGAGCCCTAAAATCTTAGTGACCTACGCGAAGTAGGAACAGACGATATAAATCAACATCACAACCATCTCAGGGTGCGGAAACTTGGTTCCAACATCCCCCAATACTGCTTCGGGTGAGACTTCGGTCCATGCTCCGTGGGCTGATGTCAAAAGGGCTAGTAGTGTAGGGATTTGTTTGGCTAACAAATGATGAACCTGGGTTAGGCCCCATGAAGCCAACAAATGGTTCCATTTCCGAGACCAGAATCTCCATAAGAGATGTGTGATGTTGTATCACTGGAATCCAACTAAGAAAGAGATCGAAAACTAGTTGGACAGGAAGATCCATGAATTCGCGGCACAGGAGAACAGAAATCTGCTGCTGACAAAGGAACAATGGCTGGACAGGTGCCTGTAGATAGAAATCCACGAGATCTTTTTATGTTCCTTTCCAGTTGAGTTATACGAGTGGATCGCAAAGCTAGCAGATAGCCAAGGAAGTTGGAGACTTGACGGGTCCTATTGTCTAGACCCCAGAGTTAGTACAAATACTGGAAGCCTTTGAGGATAAGATCGCTCGTGCTGTCGATCATTGGCTCAATCGCATCATAGGAAGATTTGTGACTAAATTCGCGGTCGATACCTTAGTTAGTTACAACGAGGTAGAGTGACACTTTTTCCAAGGTCCGCAAGGTAAGTACTTGAAGTCTTTAAATACCTGGATTAAGATGTTATTGTGAAAAAAATGACTTATGAAGCTACCTTGATGTTCAGATGTTTTGGAGAATATTGAGTTATATCTTCAATTCTATGAGATATAGGAGCTATTACTTTTAAAATTAAATAATCCCCATTGTTCGATTATGAAGATGGGGTTACAAAACCCCGTTTTTCCAACCTTATCAAAACTCAACAAAATGAATCATTATGTTTAGCTAATCAAGAGCTTTCTAATGATTTCCATTTTAACTCAATATGACTCTTAGATTGGAAGTTATGACCCTTTAAATTTTTTCTAATTTAACTCTTGCCACATTAGTGGGACATTTCCATGTGCTTCTAACGTGAAACTACCGTGTCATCCCAAACAATCCCAAATCACCCATGGAACTGACATGACACTCACAAGGTCATTGCCGGGCCCCATGGTATTTTCTACCTATCTTAACTCGCGAGTTTGACCAAGCCAGTTCCACCAGACATTTCCACAATTCTCCATTATATCCGATTTTAGGGGATATTCAAGGGTACATAAAAATACTACTTTCGTACACTCCCCAGATCCATGAAATTTGAACTCACATAAATTACAAACAAGTTTGGATCTAGTCCCGTATTTGACCCCTTGAAAATAATACACCATGTGGAGTCCACTATAGATATAGTGTGAAAACTCTCACTCCTTTAATTCCATAATCGCACAATTATTTCCCCTAGTGGTGCCCTTCTCTGATACACTATACTAACTCTAACACTTCTTTACTTATATAGATCTGCAGTCCATCCAGGGTCACTAATATATGCATCATGCATAAAACCTTGAATCTCCTACATACAAAATTTGGTTGCATTTGAATATAACTTCACGTCTAGAAACACCCAAATGGGCCCCACACCAAATAAATTCTATCTGACTTGTCTTTCATTTGGGCCTTTCATGAAAGTCCTCAACATATATGGATATAGGTATCACTTCACGTTTAAAAGGATAGTTGGTCCTTGGTACGTTTAAGGAATTCTTATCATAAATTCTCAAGCCAAAGTATTTGCCCATATTTCTAAATTTTAGGGGTAAGAATAATGTTATGAAAATTCTACCTCAAATGATGTTACACTATGACAATAAGAGATTTCGGTGGCATCATAAGACCTAACACACATTATATTTTGACCATAAAATAAGGAAATGGCATTAAGGGCCATATTTAACCAAAACAATATAGACAATGTTCACTCAATAATAGGTCATAAAAATATGCAGGTGAACATATCAATAGACTAATCACACGACATTGTAGACATATCTAACAATGTCTACAATTAGCACACACTATATAATTCACCCTCTTCGTATGTGAAATAGTCTGTAGCGTTAAGGAAATGAGTCATCAAATTAAAAGTATGTTAATAAATTAAACACTCGTAATCACAGTTAGCTAAGTGATCTCATGAAACTAGTCCCATACATATGAATTCCCTTGTAATTCATGAATCGTTCTTTGTCAAAAATGTAGCAATAAAATCTAATTTTGACTTTGCCTTGGTTAAACTAGATTAAAATTCGAATTTCAATAAAATAAACTACTTGGACATAGTTAACTGAGGTGACATGGCAATTGTCATTCAATTAACTTAGTTAATTCAAGTTGGAGAAACTTGATTTCAGCTTAGTATGATTGATTGCTAATTTCTAGCAATCTATTTCAATTTATTTGAGTTATTGTGAGTTAAACTAGTTCTAACTGATAAAGAACTAGTGGAGGGTCTAGTATTGGGGTGTGTAGTTAGTCACAACTCAGTGATAAACCAACTAAATGATCAATATACCTATATTAATTCATGCATGCAAATAATATGAGTTAACCAGTTGAGATTGGACTTCAAGAGCAGTGTACTATCAATTGTAGAATATTCTGAAGTATACAGGTCTTGCATGAAGTTAGATAACGACCTAAAGGAATTGTACAATTCTCAATGAGGAATTTCCTAATTAATATGCGCCTAATTCCGGAAGGAACAAAGCAAGGAAATTGGATCTTACTGGGTAGGAAAATTAGGTAATATTTGGCTAGAGTGAGTCAGTCAAGAAGTGAGATAGACTATACTAGTTTGGAGGTTGTTGAGGCTTGAGAAAGCATTGTATTTCTTCTATATTATTTGATTAATGCAATGTAGATAGGAAGGGGTTTTGAGACGTTTCTTATGCCTAGATAAATATATGTGTATGTGTGTTGAATCATGTCACATGTTTATGATTTCCTTTCTCGATCGTGAATTCATTTCTGCAGATGAGTAGAGTAGATTCAAGTTTTTGTTTTAGTAAATTACATGAAAAAATTTAAATCTACATATAATTTCTACATGGTATCAGAGAAGTATTCACAGTAGAGAAGAGAATTTGAATTTGTCATTGTAGGAGGATCAAATTTGTAGGATCAATTCTTTAGAGCTAGCAAGATGTTGTTCTATGGTCTCAGGCTTGTGTGTGCCCTTAAGGGTAGCTCGAAATTTGTTTCTTGGAAGGATCAGATGAAGGCAGTATTGGAGGAAAATGGGTTGAAGGAATTTGTCAAGCATGAAATTCCAAAACCAGGATCATCTTATGGCAAGGGTCTAGCATAATGGAGAAAGTGTGTAGCCAAGGCAAGGAGAATGATATTGGAAGGTGTAATCCATGTAATAAGGTTAATAAAGGAAAAATAAGATGAAGGTTATGGGACACATTCCAAGGTGAATGTTGGGGAAAACATAGTGATGGGCATGACTGGTGATTAATAAATGGCTATGGAAATCATGTGGGATTCACTTAATGAACCTTTGACATAACACGCGCATTCATGGCATACTAAATAATACCCTTAATTTGACTACATACTGGAAAATACCTTTAAAAATCACATTATTTAACCCCCTACCAATACAAACCCAATACACCTTACTGATGTATCCATTTTTTCATTAACATTTTTTATTCCCGTTTGTATTTTTCATTAACTTTCAACTCCATTTTTTATACCTGCCAATATAAATATCCTTTACCCCCTATTACAGGTTCAATATATTATGTTGTTTTTTACTCAATTTATATCCCCCAATATGAATGCACGTGCTATGGTATTTCTCCCCCAGTGAAGCCCATGTGATGGAAATTGGAAAAGGCATTAGAAAAGGCTTTGAAAAGGAAAAGTAGCATTTATTGGAATTTTATTTATGAAAATGATGGGAAATAGGAGAAAAGGAAGGTGAAAGGGCACAAAATTGCATGTGAGGAAAATTGAAGGAAACTTGAGGAAAAAATAAGAAATAGAGGCCTCAATGATAAAAAGGCTTCTGAAGATTAGTTAACATTTTTTTTCAATTTAGCTTGGAGTTATCTTCTATTATCTCTCTCTCATAATCTTGCACACTTAGAGAAATCTTGGAGCATTGTTGGAGTATGCTTGGACCACTCTAGTTTTCATTGGATTTGGAGAAAAAAATGCAAAGGAACGCAGGAAAGTGCAAGGGGACAACGGGATCAACAACTACAACTAAATTGTTTTGTAGGTACCAAGGTGTCTGTATTATTTCCTTGCTATTTTTGGCATGCATGGTATATGCATGATTATTTCGTTGTGATCTGTCATTGGGATGGAGGATTTCTTGGAATGACAACAATTTTTTCCTAACCTTGCCATTTCCTAGATAGCGACAGTGTAGTGGGGTTTTCCATTGATTTGTTTATTTTATTGGTTCTTGTAATTCCTTATGGTTGTGGGTTGGAACAAACAATCTGGAGTCTTGGAACAACTTGGGTTGAATTAGTAGTCCCAGATCCTTCGTTGGACAAACACTCTCGAACCCTTGGTGGGTTGAGTTACTAGTCCTAGAGCCTTGGTTGGATAAATTCTCTAGAGCCCTAGAAGGATGTGGGTTTAGTTATTAGTTCCCAGGGCCTTGGACAACTTGGGTAGATATGGATTAGATTGATGTTACTGATTTTTGACCATGAGGTGGAATCATTAGTTGAGGGTTGAGGTGGTTTGGCCTCTAGAAGCCTTGGTTTGGTTTTGTTTGGTTTATTCCATGAGATCCCGCATTAATGCTTGGAATATGGCATAGAGTTGATTCACTGAAAGAAATATTTGGTTCAACTCAATATATGGTCGGGTGGTATGTGGAAGTCCTTGACATAGTTAGATTTTCATATGTTAATAAGAGATATTTTCCTATGGTGTTGTTATGAATACCTGTCCTTGATATTATGTGGTTTTTGATGACTGTGCTATCATGGTTTATAGGTTGTTCATTTGCTAGTTATAAGATGCATATTGGCTATGGCTCTTAACATGTTTTGATTGGTAAATGAATGGTTATTGAATGCATGAAATAATAAATGTTGTTGCAGTTATTGTGAGACGCCATTAGACCTTCTTGATGAACTTTAGTAAGTACTATATCCCTACGCTCACATACACATTCATGTCTTGTAGATTACATGTTCTCAATCTGTTCTACGAAATGAGTGTCATGGTTAGGTCTGGTTAGGTCAATTCCTTTATCAAGTTTTGTGTTCAAGAATGTCTTTAATTCATTTATTATTTGGGAAACTCTTATCAAGTTTTGGGTAGTCGTCTGGAGACTATCCCTAAAAAGGTGGCTCAAATTTCAGGGTTGCAGGTTTAGAGCTAGGAATTTGGGACTGCAGTCGCTGGCTTGTAGGCTAATGCATGTGACTAGATGCCTATAGTTTGATGGATGCATGCTTATGCATCCGACTGTGAGTTTAGGTCAGTGAAATGACTATTCAACTCAGGATTTGGGCATTGGGAGTGGTTGTTTAGCTTCTGAGTGTCTTGTAAGTCTTGTAAGATGTTAGTTTATGGATGATAGGTTCAGTTGTTAGCCCCACTTCCTTAATGGAACCTAGGAGGTTGTGTCTTTCATAGTAGATCCTCCTCTCATGTTTACCTTGTAGTATACCTAGGGGAGATAATATGGGGTACAAAGGGAAGCACACAAGGGAATAATGTAATGTAAGGATGATAAATAAATGGGCCATAATTAACAAATAAAGTGGTTAACCCATATTATGCATGTGACCACAAGTAGTTAGGGAATAAAGTGATAAGCCCGTTGTATTGGATGTATGGTAATTAGATACCCATGGTATTGTATGTATGAAGCCTATATAGAAGCTAGAGACTCTCCATTGAGGGATGTGAAGGATTTCTTTGTATTGATAGGCATTAGCTTGTGGAATGATCTCCTTCCTTAAGGAGTAGTTGTATGGTGTTACCCCACCTCAAGGGTTTTTATATTAATAAAGTGTTGGGAACGGGTTCCCCCAAGGATTGTTTTAGGGCTAAAAGCCCATGTTTTGGGTAAATTTTGTAATAAAGTTGTAAAGTATCCACATTTTATGGTTGCGGAGCACGAAGGTGTCATGAGTAAAGAGTTATCTGCCCTTATTTTGTAGTGTGTAATGTTGGCTGTAAAGATCCACCCATGGTTTGCAGACCATGGGATTGTATAAAAAGGAGCAAAGTAATTAAGCTCTAAGTATTCTTAAGTCTCGAGTAAGTAGACAAGTCATGGAGTCTTGGTAGAGATGTCTAAGTGTTTCGGTTCTTAGCATAGGTAGAGGCTCTACAGTTGAGTGTGCAAAGGCCTAGTGTAGAAGTCCGCAGGTGAGTGCGTGGACCCATGTAGCTGTGTGCACAAGGCGGATAGAGTCCATATCAAACTAAAGATATCAATAAAGAGCATTATTTTGCAAATTATGTGTAATTATTTCTTGTTAATGCATCTAGTTATATTGTGTTTGGGTTTAAGTTACAATGTTAATGTGATGCATGAATATATGTGATTATATTGCTTAAATGAATGCATAACTTGGGAATCTATACAATATGTTGTCATAGTAGTGCGAAATCACTTGGATCGCAGGTTAAGGTTGTGGGAAGGTCAATCGTACACCTTTGCGGAGGTATTAAAGGGCAGAGTAAAGGGTAAATTGACAGAGCCCTAAAATCTTAGTGACCTACGCGAAGTAGGAACAGACGATATAAATCAACATCACAACCATCTCAGGGTGCGGAAACTTGGTTCCAACATCCCCCAATACTGCTTCGGGTGAGACTTCGGTCCATGCTCCGTGGGCTGATGTCAAAAGGGCTAGTAGTGTAGGGATTTGTTTGGCTAACAAATGATGAACCTGGGTTAGGCCCCATGAAGCCAACAAATGGTTCTATTTCCGAGACCAGAATCTCCATAAGAGATGTGTGATGTTGTATCACTGGAATCCAACTAAGAAAGAGATCGAAAACTAGTTGGACAGGAAGATCCATGAATTCGCGGCACAGGAGAACAGAAATCTGCTGCTGACAAAGGAACAATGGCTGGACAGGTGCCTGTAGATAGAAATCCATGAGATCTTTTTCTGTTCCTTTCCAGTTGAGTTATACGAGTGGATCGCGAAGCTAGCAGATAGCCAAGGAAGTTGGAGACTTGACGGGTCCTATTGTCTAGACCCCAGAGTTAGTACAAATACTGGAAGCCTTTGAGGATAAGATCGCCCGTGCTGTCGATCATTGGCTCAATCGCATCATAGGAAGATTTGTGACTAAATTCGCGGTCGATACCTTAGTTAGTTACAGCGAGGTAGAGCGACACTTTTTCCAAGGTCCGCAAGGTAAGTACTTGAAGTCTTTAAATACCTGGATTAAGATGTTATTGTGAAAAAAATGACTTATGAAGCTACCTTGATGTTCAGACCTACGCGAAGTGGAAAGGCTTACATAAACGAAGGAAGAAAGGGTCTTGAATATAGCCCATTGATTTCACCTTCGTTGGGTGACGAAGAGGGAGTAGCACAATATTCTTCATGAAGTGAAATCCAATTAATAAAAGATGGATTCCCGCGACTACCACCTACACCTACACCACCTCCAACTTCACCACCATCACCCTGGACTTCACCCACACCACCTCCACCTCCACCGTAGCTCAACATCGCAAATTCAGTGAAGCTACCTTTGTTTAAGGGCTTGGGAAATGAGGATCCATAATAGTTTTGGTTCATTGTGAAAGTTGTATGGGAAGCTCAGGGCATCACAGATGACCATATGAGCAAGGCGACATTGGTTAGCACAGTTGCAAAATCTTTGCCTCGAAATGCAAAGTTTGAAGTAAGACAGGAGATTTCGACCAAAGGTGCATGAAGTGATATGGTGCCTAAAATGTAAAGGTCAGGGGCATGGAAAAGACCACTACCCAGTCTTTTCAAAGTATATTACATGAGGAGGATTGATGCCTTTGAGGTCGAAGGCCCAAGCCAGACTAAGTGCAGGGCCTGCATTGTGGTGCGCTACATGTCAAGTAGTAGGAAAACATACAACTGATAACTTTCAATTGCTACAAATGTTTTCAAGCAGAAGAGTAATCAGAGGTCAAAATCAGTGAAAGGAGGACGTAAGGAAGCAACATTGCATAAGAATCATTGTATCAGCCAACAAATAGAAGATGAATGGCAGATATCTTATCGTGGAGTCTTAAGTGAATAGATGGATGAACAAGGTGAACATCAGGATGAACGACGAAGACCTTATCGAGGGTGATTTATTGAATAGGTGAACGAACAGGATGAACGACGAAGATCTTATTGCATGGAATTAATTTAATAGATCGAAAGACAGGATTAATGGAAAATGAACGGTGGATATCTTATCACAAAAGAAACGTGTAGAAATGATGGAGTGGGTTTTCGGAGGGGGTAAGTAGTTTGTCGCGCACCCTCAAAGTTGTAAGTTGTATTTCTAAATTCCATGCAATTAGCCTAACTAGGCGACATGTAGCATGAGAAACCCACTTTTCTCGCATGCTCTTGGTTGGATAACATTCAAGCAAGAATCTAAGTGAGATTGTGCCATAGTCGTCGGATCAAGCTAGACAGATCGATCGTGGAGATTGGAGCGCATAAAGTTTTGAGGTGACGCGATAGTCGTTGGATTAGGCGAGGTAGATTGACGGTGGAGATTTAAAGCACATAAATTCAATCATTTAAATGAATTGGATGGTGATTGGTTAGTTTTACTGTGAAAATGAAATCTATGGGTATAAACCGATTAAAACGTGATTTATTAGCTTCCTCTTAAGCATCCTGTGCTAAAGGAAATTTCAACGAAAAAGATAGAAAAACTAGTGAGGGTGAGGGTGGACCGAGAGTGATGGAAAACAATGACAGTGAAATGAACCACGTACTGAATCAAAGCACAAACTTCATGCAAGAACTAGAAATCTGAAACACAACCAATCTACTCTATATTGTTGTAATGGAAATGCAGCTACTTAAGCAAATGAAAAATTGAACCATGAATATATGCTAGCATAAGAGTACAATAAAGAGGACCTTCGGTTGGTAGGGTTGGGCCCTAACCCAAGAGCTTCAGCCCTCTGAGTTAACTCAGTGTTGGCTCAAAACAAAATTGATTCTTGTAATTAAAAACATTGGATTACATAACACTATCACAAGTCTTGCGGCTTGAAAATAAAGTAGAGTTTTACAATTAAAAATCCCAATAATAACCGAATCCTACTGAGGTCCTAGGCCTCTCTACTTATACTAATGAAGTCTCCAATGACTTCCTTAAAATTAGGGAGGGTTGGCTCCCAAACTCGAAATGAACTGGTGCTTTAACTTTCACTTGCTTGGCTGCCTTCTAGTCCTCATGATTTGGTTGTTTTCACTCTGAGTTGATGGAGGAATATTTGAATGGAGGGATAGTAAATGAGGAGGATTTACTTCCTATAATTCCTCTCCCTTGTTCCATTCGAGTTTTGACCAAAGTCTTTGCCAAAATTCCTTGCTTTTATCCTTTATTCCTACATTACATGCACATTAGACCACAAAGAAAAATATCTAACTCTAACTCATCTTGTAAGCAAAATATAATCAAAAGTATGCAATAAGTTGTGAGAATAGTTGGTTTGACTAAGCTAGGAGGTGAATTAAGGCCCATATAATTACCCAATGATGAGGGTCATCATCACCCCCTACTGAAAGTGTTGCTCATCCTCTGAGCAACTTAGTCAATTTCCATCTCCTACATGACTTTGGTAGCCTCTCTAACATCCCATGCTCTAATGTGGTCTCTTCTTCTTGTTCATAGAAGCCTGCTTTCCTTTCTACTTCTTCCCAGTGCCTCTTTTCCTCTTCTTCTTTTCTCACTTCTAGCATCCCTAGGAGTAGTGGTGGACCGAGTTTTAGTCATATCCAATTGACCTTCAAATTTTCCGTTGATTGCTTATACATAGGTGTCCTGTTGAGTGCCTCCCTTAGCCTTTGAGGGCAGTGATATTCTTTGATATTCAAGCTATGTGGTAGTGTGTTCCATCTCCTTAAGCAGGCATGCATACTATCTTCTCCTGGCAGCCTAAACATATGCTCAAAATGTGAAATTGCTTGCTCTTGGGTAGTAAGATATCTAGGTGCCAGTTGAGGATCATTTGCAATTAGATTATGGTTGATGATTAGGGCCATGGGATTTGATTGTTCAAATTTGATGAAAAGAGGTTATTTTTGCTCTCTGGCCAATATTCTTTTTATTTCAGTAGCCCTTGAATCCTCATGGTTCATCCACGATGTCAAAGCCATTAATTGTAGATCTCCTAACTCAGCATTAGGATCCCAAACATTCATGTCTGTGAGAGCCATGTTGTGCAAGTAAAACTCAACCATTTTTTCCCTATCCTCTAGTGTACTTTGATCACAAAGAGCAATAAATTTCCTGTCATCCTGAAATGGCATGGTGCCCTTTTGTGCTAGTTTTTTAATATGAAATTGCAACCATTGTTCTCTAAGGTAAAGAGCATAGGATTTAGTTGGCATCCTACACTGGATGGCCTCCAAGGAGAGGTTGGCCATACATGCTAGTTGTTTTTCCCTTTCCTGCAACTGCCCTCTTAGCAATGCATTCTCTTCTCAAGTTGATCTCTCATTATTGCTTCTTTGTCCCTTGGTGTATGGGAATATTCAATCTCAATAAGGATTTTTGTTGATATATGTGGCTTCCCTTGTTTGATTCTTGTGGTCTTTCCTGTTCTAAAATATAGAGGGGTTTTCCTCCTTATTTTCCTTTTCTGCTTGACTGGGGTGCTGAGAGCAGTGAAGGAAGTTGTTCCCTCCCTATTAGGGGCCTCTAAAGACACCCTAGGTGACTCCTCCTTGTTTTCTTCCCCTTTTGTTTCAATGCCTTCTCTATTTTTCTTATCTTCTTCCTCTTGTTGTTCTTTCTTGTCTCAATACGTTTCTCCCTTTGTTTCCTCCTCTATTTCAACATCATCCTCCTTCTCTTATGCTTCATCATGTTCCTCTGTATTAGTTTCTTCTTCATCCATCTCATCCCCATCTATCTCTATATCTTTTGCTTCTTGTTTTTCCTCCTCCTCACTGACAGAAGGACTAACATCATAGGTGAGGCTTTTGATGTCATCCTCTACTGGTAAGTCTCTGAAGACTGACCATGTTATAGGGATCCTGAGGTTTTGGAGGGAATCCTCAATGATGATCTTGATCAACCCATGGTGAGCCAATTGTTGGAAATTCCATTCCTTTACTTTGTTGTTGGAGTCTATGAGGAGTTTCATCAAGAAATAGGGTATGTTGAGTCTTTGGTGAACTGGTATTTCTACCCCAAATCTTAATTCTTCAAGCATCCTAAAATGGTAGCCATAAACAGCATTGTATCTACCCTCACATGAGATATATTTGATGAGTTTGTAACCTACCTCACTCCATGGGTATGGCAGACTGTCCCTCCTTACTCCATTTTTATCCTCTATGGGTTCTTCACCTTCTAAAAATAATTTCCTTTCTTCCACCTGACTGGCTACTTTGTCTTCTTTTCTCCATGGAATTCCTAGGGGAAGTGTGGTGACCCTGCTAATGAGCTCTGGGGTGAGATCTATAGTGAGTCCTCTAACTATAATAATGGCATGGATTCTGCTGTGTGGAGTGAGGGAATGAGCAAATTCTTGAGCCACCTCATCATCATACCCTATGAAGTTTTCGAAAAACCCCATCCATTGGTGTCTTATAAAGATTTCAAGCACTTGGGGGTGTTGTTGTATCCTCACAGTGTTTGTGGGTTCTCTCCTATTAAACCCTCCTATCATCTTGCTTATGAGGCTTGAGGAGGAAATGATAGGTTTGACACAAGAATTTGAAATTCAGAAAAAACAGAGTTTCCTATTTATGTAATTCACTTCCCGCAGCTATTAAATCCACTAGCTTTTAAAGCATTTCTAGTTCATTTGCTTGGAAATTGGAATGGAATTTTAGATCCTACCTCTTTAGAATGGAGGCAGTGGACATTTCTCGTGGTATTCCCTCTTGAATCCTTATCTTACTATCTTGTAGACTGCCTTTGTGTATCCTGTAGACTGATTCTGTAGACTATTCTTGAGCATGCTCCTGTAGAAATTCTCGTGTAGAATGATGGATCCTCGTGTAGAATGATGGATCCTTGCTTCCATTGGGTGGCCAAAGTTATGAGAGCGATATGAGTGAGGGATTTTCGAGGAGGTTTAGTGCATGAATGCATGCAAACTGTTTTGTTTCCCACTCCTCATAATCAACTCCCACCTTGTAGATTTGTAGTTAACCACTTCTTCTCCTACTCCTCCTCTGTCTTTCAGTTGATTGCGGCCACGCATGAGAGGACACCCGGTTTTGTATGTGATTATTGATGAAGGTGGTCAAGTTAATTGTGTATGAATTTACACCGCTCATAAATAGATCACAGATCAATACACCAGTATTGTTGACGTGGTTAAAACCCTCAAAGAGGGAAACATTCCACGGCCTGAGCCAATGCGACCACTTCAAGGAATTTATTAATAAAATAATGAAAATTTACATAAGCTTCTCTCATGAATAGTTACCCTACAAATGACCCTCCATGCTCTTTAAATATAGATCATGGACCAATCGGGTGTTAAGCCATGGATAAAGTGTCGGTAATACAGAGGATAGAATGAACCGTTGGATCACCACATATCGTGACCGTCGGATTGCAAGTTACAAAGGTACATAGTAAAGAAACACACTTTATCTAACTCTACACTAGACCAAGTTATACTTAACTATTTCCTATGTGTCAGAATATCCTAACATCCCCCCTTAAGAACAACTTGGGATAGGATTGAAGGATGTACAAATATGACACAATAGGAGAAGGAAGGAGACATTAGAGCCTATCCCCCTCTTAGTGACAACTTCCTAAACTCCAGCGATAAATCGAAGATTAGTAAACTTCGCCTCTTTGAGAGCCTTTGTAAAGATGTCTGCAACTTGATCATCTATTGAGCAATATTGTACTTCAAGAACATGGTCATGAATGAGCTTTCTGATGAAGTGCATGTGCAGTTCAATGTGTTTGCTGCACTAATGTTGGACTAGATATTTGCATAGTTGAATGGTACTTTGATTATCACACCAAAGTGCAGTCGGATGCTGCTGCTGAAAGCCAAACTCTGATAGGATCTGATGAAGCCACAGGGCTTCCTTACTAGCTTCTACAACACCACGACACTTTGCTTTTGTTGAAGAAAGAGAAATGGCACTTTGCTTCTTGTAATCCTATGTAATAGGTCCTGAACCAAGAGTGAACACATAACTTGTAGTAGAATTTCAATCATCAGGTTCACCAACCCAATTAGAATCAGTGAAACCAACCAATAGAGGAGATTCTTCTGCACTGTAATGAATCCCAAACAGAACTGTACCTCAAACATAATGAAGTATTCTTTTAGCTGCTTTCCAATGACTTTCATGTGGGTTTTGCATAAACCGAGCAATAAGGCCAACATCAAAGGAAAGGTCAGGACGAGTATGCGTCAGATACAAAAGTTTTCCTACAAGTTGATGGTATAAGGTAGCATCAACTTGAGGGGAAGTACAAGTGACAGAAATTTTGGCTCCAAACTGAAAGGGAGAAGGTGTTGGCTTACAGTCTTCCATGTGAAAATGGTGTAGAATATCACATGCATATTTGGACTGGGAAAGGGAAATACCTTCCTTAGATTGCAAGACTTGAAGACCAAGAAAATAATGCAAGTGTCTTGAGTCTGTCATTTCAAACTTCTTTTAAGGTTGGACTTTACATGGTTTATAAGTTTGGGATCAATACTAGTAAGGATAAGATCATCAACATAAAGAACAAGAATGATAAGAGACTTTCCCACTTTCTTGGTGTAGACAGTATCGTCAGAATGACACCTAGAAAAGCCAGTTTCTAAAAGAAAGCTATCCATTTTGGCATACCAAGCCCGAGGAGCTTGCTTGAGACCATAAAGGTATTTCTTAAGTCGACATACAAGGCTGGAGTTTGTTTGTATAAAGCCAGTAGGTTGTTCTGTATATATTTCTTCATGCAAGTCCCCATGCAAGAAGGCAGGTTTAACATCCATCTGATGGACTTCCCATTTGAAAGAGGCAGCAAGGGAAAGAACAAGACGGATAGTGTTCATTTGGCAACAGGGGAGAAGGTTTCAGTATAGTCAATCCCTTCAACTTGAAAAAAACCCTTAGCAACAAGACGAGCTTTATGTTTATCAACTTTTCCATCTGGTCCATGCTTGGTTCTATAAACCCATTTTCATTTAACAAGTTTTCATCCCTTTGGTAGAGGAACAAGATCCCATGTATCATTTGCCAATAATGAATGATATTCTTCATTCATAGTTGCATCCCAATCTGGATGGCCTGAAGCTTCTGCAAAGGTGTGAGGATCATAATTCGTTGAAGCTTGAGCCAGTAAAGAAGAGGCTCTATCGAACTAAGAATGTGTACGTCGATGATATGTAGGATCACCGGCAAGAGCGCCTACTACATCCCGAGTAGCATGGAACCATTTTGGAAGTTGAGGAGCTAAAGGAGGATCCTAAGAAGGTGGGGAAGGATTGTCATCCTCACTTTCATCACCTGAAGAAGAAATATTTTCAAAAGTAGAAGAGATAGAGAGAGCTGGCACATCTGTCGAACTAGGCTCGTAGGCCGATATATTTTCAGAAAACTTTACATTTCTTCTAATGATAACAATTTTGGGCTTAAGTGGAATAAGTCTATATCCTTTGACATCTTCAAAATATCCAAAAAAATATATTTTTCACTCTTAGGTTCTAAATCTTTATGTTTCTCATCTGGAATATGGGCCCATGCTTCACTTCCTAAAACACAAAAGTGACTTACATCTGGTTTAATTGAGCTCCATGCTTCTTCTGGAGTGATATTTTTTAAAACCTTAGTAGAAGTACAATTTATTATATAATTTGCACAGTTAATTGCTTCTGCCAAAAAATTAAGACTAAATCCTTTAGATTGAAGCACACAATTAGCCATTTCCTTTAAGGTGCGGTTCTTCCTTTCAGCTACACCATTTTGTTTTGGAGTATATGGAACAATATGTTGCATTTGAATTCCATTCTGAGTGCAAAAGTTGATAAATTTTTTGTTAACATATTCTCCACCATTATTAGATCTTAGCTTAAGAATTTGATTTCCATATTGTTTTTCAACAAAGGCGTTAAAGGCCAAGAACATGTTAAATACTTCACTCTTGAGTTTTAAGAAGTATACCCAATGTGCTTCTGGAGAAATCATCAATGAAAGTTAAGAAATACTTGTAGCCAGAGAATGAAACAACTGGAAGTGGACCACATAAATCATTATGCACAAGTTGTAAAGGGTTGAGGCATGCCAAGAGGCACGTTTTTCAAAACTAACCCGATGATGTTTTCTGAGTACAGATCAGGAAGAAACACCATCTCTGCAAGATACCATTGGAAGACCTGTCACCATATTTTCTTTACATATATTTTTAAGGAAGCGATATTTTAAGTGACCAAATTGCTCATGCGAAAGTTTGCTCACTTCATCATTATGAGAAACAAATACCGAGGGAAGATTTGATGACCCAAAGTTGTTAAACTTATACAACCTTGTAGAATCATCAGCAATGCCAGTAGCTAAAATATATCTAGGATATCTTAGGTCCTTAATTACAACATCGTGAGGTGAAAATTCAATGAGTTTACCTTCACTTGAATGAGTTATCTAATATACAGATAGAAGATTGCAGGATAAGGTTGGAACACATAATACATCATTAAATTGACCATTGTCTATACAATTCCAGTCCCTATAACACTAAGAGATTTATCATCACCAACATATATATTTTTACACTCATTTAAAGAAGAAAACATGGCTTTGTTTTTGTCCGTGTGATAAGAAGCTCCAAAATCAATGAGCCACTCATGAGAATTAGAAGAAAAAGAACATTTAGTGCATATCTGGACTGATATGTTTGACAACCACATGCAGAAATTACTATTCCTGAAGATGAAGTTGAAGTTGAAGAGTGCTCTAAATGGATGTTATGCTTCTTCATTACTTCTTCCAAGGCTTCCATCTTCTTAAAGCATTTGGATTCTAAGTGGGCATCTCAATTACAAAAGTGGCAATGTTTATCAGTCTTCTTCCCTTTGTTTTTATTTGCCTTATCATTTTGTTGAAATGATTTTTCATTTTGAGGCTGAAATTTCTTAGGACCCTTGTCTGGTTTAGGACCATTCTCTTTAGGATATGGCTTCTTAGGATTCTTTGAATTTGGTTGTTGCTGGGTGGCTAAGGCTTTCTTAGAAGAGTTTCCAAGATTAATAAGACCAAGGTGTAGGAGTTTTTCTTGTTATCTTATTAAATAATCACAAAAGGCATCAAAGGAAGGGGACTTGTAGTCTTGTCCTTGAGAAATGAAGGCTTCTCTTATAGAATGGAAGGTGGAAACAAACACAGAGTAGGCTGGTCCCAACTAGTAAGAATGGAATAGATAAGGTTACAATCTTCTTTATTAACCTTAACACCTTCCAAGAGAAGTCTAAGGGTCTTGAACTTGGACAGAAAATCTTCAATAGAGAAAAAATTATTGGTGTCCAATGTAAGCAACTCATTTTCAAGTTGATGGGATCTAAGTTCATTTTTAATTCCAAAAGCTTTAGTGATCTGTTTCATTTCTTCATTAGGAGTATCAAGTTCTGTGATATGGAATCTAAGGTCTGGAGAAATAGACATCCCTATCAACCCACGTGCTTGATCTTGTCTATTTTCCCATTTGGTTGCCTTATCTTCATCATTCGGTTTGGTTTCTTGGCCTGAGGCTATTCTGTAAAGACCTTTACTTCTAAGTAAATCCACAATGTAGGTGACCTCTTTGTGAAGTTAAGTGGTGCTGTTCAAGATAATATTAAACTTGGCATGGACTTTCCATTTTTAAAACATCTGAAGCTGTAGATGCTGAAAATAAGTGTTCCAATGGAAAGATATTGAAAAATTAGGCTGATTAGAAAAAACAGCTCTGAAAATGGCTTCCGAATGAAGAAGTTACGGCTTTTTAGAGAAATGTTGTTGAAGATACCGACAAAGTGTAGGAATGTGCGGAAATGAATGATAATGTTATATTTAAAAAAAAAAATATGCCCCCTTTCCAAACTTAACCTAATCATCTCAACAAAGAGAAAGACTTGAACTCAAGACCTCTATTCTCATAAAGTAACATTGGACCAAGTGAGCTAGTTTAAAGGTTAGTAATTTTTGGAAAAAAGGAAGGGGTTTTTTTTCGTTTTTGTTTTTTGTTTTTTTTTAGTCACCAACGCTTTGGGGTGCGTGCTTACTTGAGAAACCTCTCTTTTGCCTCGAAGAAAAAAACCACAAAACCAAAAAATACAAAAAAAAACAAACCTTATGGTTTGAAGTTAGATTTACTTGGAAACTAACAATTTTCCTCAATGTTTTTAATTTTCCGAGATCACACTAAGGCACAGCGGAAAAGAGCATACGCATGAGAAAAAAAATTTCCTTTCTCTTTCTGATTTGCCCAAATCGCACAGAGTCGCGGGGAAAAGAGCATACGTAGAAATGAAAGGTGTAGTTCCGGTAATAAAAAACAAAGAGATAAATAAACTGAAATAAATAGAGAGAAAATAACTAGAAACTGCAAGTAAACATTGTATACCTCCAGATCTTAAAAATGACGTAGCTAGGGCTACGGAAAACCTTTTCGTGTGAAACAGAAGGGGTTCTTTACAGGAACATATGCTCTTAACACAACAAAGCAGTCCTCTCAGCCCGAAATCAGTTAGAAACAATATATCTGGGAAACAGCAGTCAGATGCAGTTCTACTAGCTTCAAATTTGGATCACCAACGGATGCGGCCCTCAACTTGGCTCTGATACCATGTAGGAATTTACAAGGTAAGTTCCTTAGATAGAACACCAAAGGACACCACTCACAAATAGATCACAGATCACAGATCAATACACCAGTATTGTTGACGTGGTTAAAACCCTCAAAGAGGGAAA
>APFE030136596.1:10594-68603 GCA_000404065.3 Pinus taeda
TTAGTGAATGCAGGTTTCGAAGTGAAGGAGGAGCTCATCCGGATCGACGAGGCTGGACTACTACAACAACGTTGGACTACAGGTAGGATCTAAACACTTGAATTCTTGTATGGTAAATGCATATTTAGAGAAGGATTTTTCTTAATTGTCTTGTTTGTCACTAGAAAGCCTTAAGCTTCTAGGGAGGTTGGTTTTGTCCGCAAGATTAACTCTTTCCGCATGACAAAGGCCATAACTCGTTGCATGTTACCCCTTGCTGGCTTGTAGATAAGTCCACTTGGAATGAATTGCTTCTATGAATAAGGTGACGCTAGCATGACAGAGTGGACGAAGTAGTCAACATTTTCCTTGTAGTTTCCCAGAACTGTTACATTCCAATGCAAGAATGATTGGGCTAGAAAAACATTCAGTCTAACATGCATTAGTGAACTTTTGAGGTCTAAAATGGGCCTCCTAAGAAAAATGTACAACCAAAATAAACTTTATAAGAACCAATATGATTTATGATGATGATGTCAACCATGGGGGATGATTTACCATTTTTGGGTATAAAAGTAAAAAGATTAAAAATAAATAAAATAATAAAACTATATTTTCAACTTGTATTTTCAACTTATCTCCCTAAGGTTTTACTCAAATTTCAAGTGGGAGTGGTCATTGGATGCGAAATTTAATTCCTCATCCAAGGAGTATCCATGTTGCATACTTTTGATGTACCATGCTACATGAAAAATGAGCAATACATGAAAAAATGTTATTACAATCACATTTTTCATGTATTTATAATTTTTTGTGTAGTAGGGTCCATCAAAAGTATGCAACATGGGTACTCCTTGGATTAGGAATCAAATACTGCATCCAACAAGTGTTTCCACTCAAAATTTGAGTAAACCCATGGGGAGATAATTTGAAAATACAAGTTGAAAAACTAGTTTTTCTTTTTTCCCTCTAAAATTTGATGATGTAGTCTAATATTATTTTATTATTTCCACTATTATTTTATAATTTTCTTAGGAGGTCCATTTTAGACCTCAAAATTCCACTAATGCTTATTGTCCCACCCAAATTCGAATTTAGTTTCTTTAGATCCAAATGTTAAGCCATTTTTATATGTGTAGTTTCTATATGCTCTATTCTTTGTGGCCTTTAAGAACTGTGAAACACCCCATTATAATTCATCCTCGTATCCACTATAGCTATATTAGAAAGGACACACCCTGGATTTCAGTGAATGATTATCATTATATTTTCTCGTGTATTTGTCTACATATTTGAACACCCACACAGTAGTTTGGAGGAGACACTCAGAATAATGGGGGTATGATTTTTGAAACACAATGGAGGTAGCAACCAATGCTACAAATTTTTCAGCGAGAACTTCTAAGCCACAATTTTCTCTATTAATCTTGTAAATTGTTCTAGGAGTGTCCATGTTTTCTGGTCTCTCCCAAAAATGGTGATATGAATTGGGATCAACCACCTGCATGTATATAGTGCTTGAATAAATTGTTGTTTTGAGGAGATAGTCTGTATCCCAACGAATTACACTAAGGGAATTTGAAAGCTCCTCATCCATGATCTCTCTAAATTCTAACACTGTCCATGATAGCATCATGGTTGTATAAGCCATTGGAAAACCATATTTGACATTTTCTCTTGCATCATAGTACCCTCCAACCAATTCCAGTCCACCATTGTTTTTTAACCGTCTACTAAGGCATATTCTCTTCTCTATATCATGCATTGATTTGTAGGCGGTTTTACTGACCTCTGGCCTTCATAGAAGAGGATAATTGTGGTTAAAGCATAGTTATGACTAGATCCCATGGTTCATGGGGAGCGTTTCCCATTGATTTGATTGGAAATGATGGCTTCTGTTTCCCCTGGTAAGAGCAAGGATGAGACCAACATTATCAGTAAACATTGTAATAGCCCTTCATTCATTTTGATCTTTATTCTCACTAAATATGTGTTGCAGTCATTGAGAATGCAATACGAATGAGAGAGAGTTATGATCCCCACGATCATGGCTAGAAATATCTCTAGTAGCTTCCACACATTCCTCATCACTCATGTCAGATCCAACAATAACCATCCAAGGAAGCAATGGACAAGAGGAAGATTCATCATGGGAACAATGAGAGTGCCTTCCCAATATAAGGATCTAGTGTGTCAACGACAATACTCATGAGCAAACATATACTCAACAAACTTGCCTCTCTTCAACACAATGGAAACATGGGTGTGGAACCAGGGCTTGTACCACCATCTAATGTCATTAGTCACATTTATATTGCACGTCGACTCTTATCTTGAATAATACCTTCCTGTTGTGATCACAATGTTTGTGTCATTGAAGATCCTAGTTTCAACAAAATTAGGTACCTTTTATTCATAATTGTTTTGAGGTGAGAGGAAATATTCTAGGCATTGGTTGAAAATTTCATCCAAGTTAATAGTGATATGACTATAAGTGACCTTCATGAGTCAAAACTTGACTCTGACAAGAAATTTGGTGGAGCCATGCGGCCATTGCATTGCATGAAGAGGTCAGAGCACACATTATCAATAATGGTCCCGACTAGAGACCCATTGGCTAAGACGAGCTCATAGGAAATGTAAGTATCAAAGAAGATCCCAAATAGGTGGTTGTTGTCCTCAATGTTGTAGCTATCGATGACCCTTCCCACGTTGAGATCATTTAGTTTGGGGAGGACCTAGGGCGCCATCCCCAGTAGAAGCATGACAGAGCTAACCGCCCACATGCAAATTATGTGCTCGCTTCTAATTAGCAACCTCTCCTTTTCCACCTTCACAATGTTCATGAGATGGGAGATATTCGCCTCAAACGTATGAGAACACTTATGTTTTGAATGCCTCATGAAGATCTCAAGTGGCGACCTTTGAGATGTGCATCCCATTGAGATTCAGGTGTCGGCTCTTGATGCGATGCTACCCTCCCTTGGATCTTACTAATGGATTGGGCAATGTCTGAGCGTGGGCCTGAACATGTTGCAATGGTTTTTCTTGATCTTGAACATGGGGTGATGCACCATGTGCTCTTGACCATTTTTCACTTCCTTGATTTTCCGCTTGTGAGTCTCCTCTGATGGAGGTTCATGGATTAGGCGTCGTATAGTAGCCCTCTCTTGGATATAACGATAGAACAAGAAGGACATAGATAGAATGATGGGGACTATCAACACCCATGTGAATTGGAACAAAAAATATGCAAACAAATTTGGCTGCTTTACCCTCATGACGACCATTGTCAGGGAATCCCATTTCATCCAAAAACTCTTAATTGTCAAGGAGTTGTAACTTGGCTCTGATACCATTGATATGAATCTTGGGAGGGGCCAAGATTAGAACCAAAAGAGAGAAATAGATAACTCAAACCCAACACGAGAACTATGATAAAGAATGCATAAAATTAAGACATCCAAAAAAAAAAATGAGAAGAGCTAACAAAATACACCATAAAACCCAATTCATTATAAAGAGAGAAAAATGTTGTTACAACTACATTGCATGGACCAATCTGACCTCTTACAAAGTGAGGTTGGTTATTTATAGTTTTTTTTTTTAGTTACATCACCATGGGTGGGAAAATACCATGGGTGGATAATACCATGGGCGAGTTATTTATGGCCTTCAGTTACATTACCATGGGTAAATTTCCATTTGGATCAATAATCCACAAACCTTCAATGACTATTGTCCCATCTCTCTATGAAATTGTATTTACAAGATCAATGCCAAAATTATAGTGAAAAGATTGAAGCTGATTCTATCCAAGAACATCTCAAAGGAACAATTTGCATGTTTGGAATATCAAGAAATACACGAAGCTATTGGAGTTTCACATGAATAATTGTGTAGCCTAAATACAAAGAGGTTGAAAATCATGATCTTTAAAATTGATATGGAAAAATCATATGACAAAGCCAGTTGGTTATTTATCAGAATGTTGCTCGCACATCTAGGTTTCCGCATAAACTTTATAAATTGGATTATTTGTTGTATTAATTCATCCTCTTTTGTGGTATTGATAAATTGATCAACCTTTGAATTATTCCATTACGGAAAGAGTATTGAGGCAAGGATTACCCCTCTCCCCGTTATTATTTCTTCTCATAATGGAAGTTCCAAGTAGATTGATTATGGATGTGAGGAGTAGGAGTCTTATGAAAGGAGCATGTCTCACATGAAATATTTATCTTACACACTTATTATTTGTAGAAGATGTGATGATTTTCTTCGATGGTACAAGGCGTGATTCCGTTGCTCTTGACCATATCATAAATCACTTAAGAAAGTGACAGGCATGGAAACAAACCATTAAAAGTCCACTATCTCTGCTTCAATTTGCACCAATGAGGAAATGTCATTTGAAATAGGTTTGTTTCCATTTCAATCAACATACCTGGAAGAAGGTATCAAATACCTGGGATTTCGTTTAAAACCAAACAATTATTAGAAAAATGAATGTATGTGGCTTATTGCAAAAATTGAAAAGAGATAAATGTACAAAGTCATTGATGGATTTCATGGGCTGGCAGGTTAGTTCTTATAAAATCAATTCTGGAGGCAATTCCTGTGTTTTGGATGGATTTCGCATGGATTCCAAAGGGCATTATACAAATCATTCATAAAATATTTCATGAATATTTGGGGGGGGGGGGGGGGGAGGGGAAGAAGGAAGGACATTCACATGGATTAGATGGGAGTGACTTCCCTCCCTAAAAAATGGGGAGGGTGGGGAATTAAGGATATACACACTTTATCCAGGGTGCTTGCTGCAAAGGTAGGGTGAAGGCTTATTACAACTAAATTTCTCTGGATAGAGGTGGTAACGAGTAAGTATATCATTCCTTTTGTATCTCCCAGAGACAACCCTTGATTGCTTCAGGACCAGTGCTTGGGTACATCTAAAATGGCATGTCTCAAATGATTTACAGGAAACTAGAGACAACACTTGTGATTTATAAATACATATGTACATAGGAAATAGGTTGGTTCATTAATCCAAAGAATTGAAAGATAGATTTTTGCTACTTCTTCACTAGTTCAGATCTAAAAAATAAGCCTAAAAATAATAGAGGCCAAGAGCTTCAAGGTTTTACATCTTAATATTATTTTGCAGAGTGGGTGAGTGAGGATAAGAGAGAAGAGTAACCCATCACATAGAGCATATGGATTCAAGACTTCTATATTCAACACACAAAGCTTGGGGCAGTAAGGATTTCTATGCTTATTTGGGTTACAAGCAAAAATAATGAATGAAGGGAGAACTGAAAGCTATGATTCATGTGCAACATATTTAAAAATCTAATCTCAATATTCCTCACAGGCATATACATAAACAATGTTAAGACAAATGAATCTGTGAAACAAATAAAGGAATTTTCATTAACATATAGATACTAATGAATCTGTGAGGGAGCTTGAAACACATCCAGCAACAATAATTACATGAATTCGGGGAAGAAGCATGAACATAAAATGGGTTAGACAAAGGGGAACACATATTGTAATCCTTTGAAGAGGGAATCACCATTGTTTCCTTGATATTATGAAAATATCTGTATTTGTTATAGATCCATTTGGGCATATCACTCCCATCATCTAGATCAATGTTTTAGGGCTCATCAAACCCTAATTTCAGTTGATACATGCCCTAAACAAGTCCACCTTTTGAATGCTTCCTTCCCAGACAATTTCGTGGCTTGAAGACATCCTGAAATGACCTCTAGAGGGACCAGCGCAGGTAGGCCCATGCAAGGGTGCGCTGCAGAGTAGTTAATTCCATTCTAGGGTTCTCTATAGAGCAATTAGACCCTCTTTGACCTGCGTTCGAGTGAAATTCACATAGGATTTGGGGAATATTCTTATCTTCTGGAGCTTTCTAGAAGATTCCCACACTTATCATCTCTTATGAGCTCGAAAATGGATGAGGAATGATTAAGATACATCCTATCCTCTCATCCCTTCCTCCATGGAACTAATTCTAAGTTTGGAAGGCCATTCAATACCCTCATTGATGACAAAATCTCCTCCATCTTCCTATAAATTGAGCACTCATCTAAGTGATCAAGGGGACAGAATTTGATGAATTTTAAGGAGATAATCTTAGTTTGAGAATTGAGACTATTGTAAGTGTCGTTATGCTACCGGAATGCCATGCTTA
The DNA here is from genome assembly GCA_000404065.3 of Pinus taeda. Taxonomy (NCBI): domain Eukaryota; kingdom Viridiplantae; phylum Streptophyta; class Pinopsida; order Pinales; family Pinaceae; genus Pinus; species Pinus taeda. The sequence continues at coordinate 16,785 of APFE030136596.1, forward strand.
GGATGTGATGTGGATGGAACCAAAGCTGGAGGAGTGACTTTGAATTAGGCTTCGTGGTTGTAGTTCTTCCTTCTATTCAATAAAGTATTTACACCTTTTTCCATATGCTTATCTTGATATATGATGCTTATATGTGTGAATGTATCTGATTCCATTTACTTGTAATCAATAGATATTTTGCTTTGATTGGTTCTTTGTCTTCTGTTGATGTTTACAGGTACTTCTCAAGCGTGTTAAGTATGGGAAGGAGCGACAGGACCAATACAAAGGAGACAAGAGGAAAGAGAAAGTACAAGTAGGTCCTCTCATTCTCTTTGTATTATCTATTGTTTATAGAAAAATGTTAAAGTGCTTTAAACTATTGTTCTAGATATGGCTACTTATCTAGGGAATTAGTATTTATCTGTAGATACCAAATTCTTCATAATAGTATTGCAAAGGAAATAAAGTTTGAAATTATAACATGCATTGTTTTCTCTAGAATTTTCTGAACCTGAGCTAAGTCTTTCTTTCCCCTATTTATTTGGAGAGGGGAGAAAGAAGCTACATTACAACAAAATATCTATCTCTCTACTTAGCTGTTAGGTCAAATAGCTGTATTAGTTGTGAATGGCTCTGTGGCCCAAAATATATTACAAAAATAAATGCCCATTTGAAGGAAGGCATGTTACAGGACAAAACTAAGTAAATAATCAGAAATAATACTAAATGGAAGTCCCTGTGCCCATCCTGTGATCACATCAACCCTATGCTGTAATTTATTCATAATATGGCCCCTTTTGTTGTTTGTCTAACTCCCCTCACTTCTGATTTTACTACGAGGGTGCCTTGTTCTGTGAAATGGGGGGTTGGGTCACCTGTAAGTGCTTGCTGTTGTAGTCCTGTGTTGTGTTGAGGGACGAGGCTCCATATTGAGCCGTTAACTTTCCTAAGTCCCAGGTACCTCTCTATTTCTTCACCATGCTCCATTAAAGTCCTTAACTGCCATCTCATCTACCCATTAAAACTCTGTACTACGCTTTTATTGCATTGATGTGGTAGGTGATATGCATTCCAGGGAAACGACATAGTCATGCAGGTGCAAGTTTTTTTTTCTAAAATAGGTGAAAATAGGCATTTTCAAATTTCCCCTTTAGCCCCCCTTGTTGTAGCCCTTTGTATGAATTTCATCATATGACCGAGAGCTGGGACCAGGGGCTGAGCCCTCATGCGCTAAGGTCTTTGGACCGGTGTCTGGAGGCCTTTTACTTTGTTATTAATTTCTCCTGCATATCAACGTTGAATGCACTTTTTATTGAGCTTTCCCCTGGACAACTGCGATCGTCGATATGCGAGACTGGGCCCACCAAAAGATATTGCAATTGCAACCGCGGAGAGGGGGGGACTCTTTTTTTTTTTGGAGCGGGATGATAGTCCGGGCATGAGGTCTTTATAGACCTTGTTGTAATAATTTATCGCATCCAAAGAGGAGTCCTGCCCATCACAATTAAACTATGCCAATGTCTTAATATTTTTCTTTCTCCATAGTGTGGGTTGATAGTCTGGACGCAAGATCCTTATAGACCATGATGTAATATTTTATCGCGTTTGGGGGTTCATGCATATCATAGTCATTGGCTCCATCATCTTTAGCTTTTCCCCTCAACTGCTGCGATCATCGATTTGCGTGGTGACGTCATTGTTTCCATGCGTCACCCTATGAGTGGTGACATGTGGCATCTGGAAATGGTCCCATGTCACCTCAAAAATACTGAAACCGGGTGATACATCTCCTATACCATGTCATCAACCATATTGCCACATGACTGCTGACGTGAGTTGCCGTGTCAGCTCTAAAGACCAATCATATGCTACCACATGGCCCCATTGAGGAGAGAGAAAAATCCCTGCCCGACCTTGTTTTGCAAGACATCCCTTTGTTAATGAATTTTTGCCTTCCTTGACAATACAACACTTTATCACAAATCAGTCCCCACATGGTCTTTATAGTTTAGAACACAACCAATCCGTCGATCGGCAAATGCCGATACTACCGTATTTCCGTACTGCCACGTGGAGGAGAGAGAAGGGGGAAAACCTGCTCCTGTTTTCTTCTGCTTTCCTTTGTATTTGGTTTTCTTGGACCCTCGGCGATGCACCACTTTATCGCATTATCGCTGCTTTGTAGGTATTTTTAAATTGAAACCCCACCAATCATGTATGCCACATGGAGGATAGAGAAGGAGGGTGATCTGCCTTGGTTTTGTAGACATTTCCTTTGTTAAGGTGTTTTAGCCTTCCCCCAACAATACATCATTGTATCATAGATCAACCCCCACAAAAAACTTTTGAACTGTGGATAATCCTTAAGCCTGTGCCCTGGGACCCTTCCAATAGTCGATCGCCGATAAGATGTGCCCTGACCCGCCGACTACCGATCTGCAATATCGACGATTGACAGATCATTGTTTCATGCTCCGTTAGTGCTCCGTACCTATCTAAACACTGATATGCGATATGCGATGAGCCTCTTGGGTCTCGATTGTGATATTTCTCCATACGTAGCCATTTTCATTGTTTTCTAAGTCTTTCAAAGGAATTCTTCAATAGGGTCTAACTTTTGATCTAGGAGCCCTTTTTTGGACTTTTATATACCACCAGAAATCTTATTTTGAGCACTACACAATGGAGAGGGTATACTCAAGCTCTGATAGCTTCTGTGGCTAAGAATTTGGCATCAAACATCACTGCTATTTGGATCTTGAAGCATTTAGTGACTGAAAAAGTAGTGGGTGACAACATTGGCTCCTATTGGGGACAGTGCCTTGCTGGCAAGGTGCTGAGAACCTGTAGAACAATAGTCTTTCCTTCCATTGGGCATGGAGTTATTCTTAAACAAAATATAATTATGTCAAAAAGGACTTTTTAATAATAAACTGAAAAACTCAAATAACAATTTCAACGCACACCGGATATTTACACTTGAGCAAGAGATAAATATCTCTAATTTTGAAAATAAAATTTTAGGAACTGACCATTTACAGGAAGTTCCAATAGTTCACCATTCAAATTTTCAGGCATGTAAATGTTGTTTCCCCTCTCTTCTGCAATCTTGAAGGGACGCAAACATAGTGGATCAAATTTCCCATGCTTACCTTTGTCCTCCTGCCTGACATCCCATCTAAGCACTAAATCTCCTTGCTGAAGAGGTCTATCCTTAGCCTTATTTTCAAACAACGATTCCATCCTTTGTTGATAGTTTGATAGTTTGGTCCCCACTTGGTTATTCCTCATCTTCTTGTAGCAACTTAGCTACTGGCATTACTAATTGGATAGGGAAGACAACAACCTTGCCATATACTAGCTCAAAGATTGATTTCCCAGTGGATATTTTGGGTGTGACACAGTTAGCCAACAAAGAAAACTTTAGTTGGGAGTCCTAGTTCCTTTGATTTTCAGAGATGGTCTTCTTTAGAACAATCACCATAGTTTGATTAGAAAACTAGACCAAGTCGTTCCCTTGAGGGTAGTATGTAGTGGAGTGTCCGATAATGATGATGAATTTGTGGCAGATGTTGGTGAACTTGGTAGATTTGAAAACCTATGCATTATCAGTGATGATTTTAAAAGGATACCTAAAACGTGACAATATGTTCTCTTCCATGAATTTTATCACCACTGAATCAATAGCTTTCCTAGCTGGGATAGCCTCTAACCACTTGGTGAAATAATTAGTGGATGTTAAAATCCATTTGTTTTGGCCACTAGAAGGGGGCTTTATTTCTCCAATGAAGTCCAATCCCCATTGTCTAAAAGGCTCGTCTACATGCACAGGAATCAGAGCGAGAGGAGCGAAATTCTGTCTTTCATCAAACAATTGGCATTTCTGGCATGACCTGACCTGAGAATACACATCTCCAAACAACGTGGGATGGTAAAATCCTGCCTTGAGGATTTTGTATGTTGTTTCCTTCCAACTATATTGTCCTCCACAGACTCCCCCATGGAAACCTTCAATCACTTCATGAGTTTCTCCATCAACCAAACACGACTGTAATACCCCTACTGGGTCCTTCCAGTAGAGCAGTCCGTTATATATAATATATTTATGGCGTGCAATCTCAGACTCCGATATTTAGATCTATCTAGTTCCAACAAGCATCTTAGGAATAAGAGGTAATGAACAATGTTCTTATACCTGAGTGATCCCTCATATTTGGAATAGATCTTCTGCTTAGTCATTTTGATTCTGCTCTGTTCATCTTCTGGGCTACCCTCCTCTATGATCAAGCTTATTCCTAGAGCTTGGCATTTGGATTCAGACAAAATATTGGCCAACCCCTAGCCTTTGATGAGCTTGGTAGGCTTGATTTCCAGCTCATATTCCTGTATTTTGGCTATCCATCAGCCCCTCTTTCAATCGATGTCTCCCTGCACCATAATCTCTTTGATTGCAATCGTTGGGACAAACGTTGTGATTTCGGATTGCAATGCACACATACCAAATGACTTTAGCACCTTGACAAGTGCATAAGCCTGTTTCTCCAATATATCAATATAATTCAACTCAGCATCCCTTAGGACTTGGATGAAAAAGGCAATGAGCTGCTTGTAACCATCTTTATTTTTCTATAACAGTATAACAACAATGGTATGTGTAGAGGTGAAAGAAAAGATGTATAAGGGCATTGAATAAGTGGGGCTGACTAGCACTGGGGCCTCAACCAAAGTTTCTTTGATCTTAGTGAAAGAATCACAAGGGACGAAGCTCCACTTAACTTTGTTCTCCTTCTTGAGCATATTTATGATACCTTTAACTATCTTAGCATAGTTGGGCACGAATCGCCTTAAGAAATTTATCCTCCCCAAAAAGGCTTGGACTTCTTTCTTATTTCTGTGCAAGGGAATGAGGCTGATGGATTTTACTTCTTAAGGATCAATCTTTACTCCTTCCTGCGCTACTATGTGCCCAAGAAGCCTCTCCCCATTCAGGGCAAGCTAAGAATTCTTTGGCTTTAGAGAGAGTCATACCTTCTGCATTTCTCGAAAACTAGCTTTAAATGGAGGATATGCTCTTCATCAGTCTTAGAAAAGACTGTGATGTCATCTAAGTAAACTACCACAAATTTATCTTGCTCGTGCACAAAAGCTATTTCCATAGCCCTCTGGAATGTGGCTCCTTCATTTATCAACCCAAATGGCATTTGGGTGTACATGAAAGTCCCCCACAGGATGGTGAAAGAAGGGTTTTTTTTTTTTTTGGTCCTTAGGGTGGACCACCACTTGGTTGTACCCTGAGAATCTGTCCATCATGGACATCCTAGATGCACCCACTATCTTCTACAATCTACTATCCATCTTGGGCATAGGGTAGTTATCTTTTAGAGATGCCCTGATTAAATTCCAGAAGTCCACACACAGCCTTATCTCTTCATTCTTCTTTCAGACATGGACCAATTAGCCACCCACTCAGAGTATCTTAGAGGGACTATGATCTTGGCCTACAGTATATTCCTTACCTCCTTTTCAATGGAGGGGAGTAGGAGTGGGTTTATTTGTCTGAGTTTCTGTTTGCAGGTCTTTATCCTACTCTTCAAAGGAATCTTATGTTGAATAATATTCCTATCAAACAATTTCAAATCATCATAAGACCAAGAAAATACATCTTTGTAAGTTATGAATAGATCTAAATACCTTTGTTTGTATTGCAAGGGGATTCGTTTGGACAACCTGATCATATGTGGTTCTTCCTCTGATCTGATGTTGCAGTCTTCAACTTTCTCATCCTTCTCTGAGGCCATTGGTTTGGACACTATGTCATCTTTATTGAAAAGTATTTCAAGTGGAACAAGTCCACAAGGGATGGTGTTCCCTTTTAGTTGCAAAATTGTTTGCCCAGCCACTGTGTCTTTCCATGAAGTGGCTTCTTGTTTTGCTTCTTCCTCTTTCTAATCAATGGTGGAGTGGGAAAAATCCCCAACGACTTCTATGCATATTTTTACTTGGTCATCATCTTCGAATGCCTGCCAATGTTTGAAATTATCAGGTATTGAAGGTTTGTGTCTGACTTCTATTTCATATCCAAGGAGTGGATTCTGTGGGGGCCTAAAAGTTCTTGCAGCTACCGCAAGAGAGTCAGTCATCCTATTTTCTTCCCTGGGTAGAAACTAGATGTTAAATGCCAGGAAGGAATTGTCGATTAAGTCCCACACTTCATTTTGGTACACCCTCAGCCTGGGGTGTTTGGCTTGGCATTGGTCTCAGATCTACTTCACGACTAGCTCAGAATCTCCATAGATCGATAGACATTCAATGTTCATATCTATCATGATTTGTAACCCCAGGAGCAATGCTTCATACTCCGATACATTGTTGGTCACCTCAAATTCGAGCTTGAAAGAGAGGAGTATCATGCTACCTTATGGAGATACCAACAATATTCCAACTTCGTTCCCATATATTGAGTTTTGTCCATCGAATTATAACTTCCATACTTCGTTTTCATTTAAATGATGGTATTTTAACTGCCTTGTCGAGTATATTGATGCTTCTTCTAAGAGGTTCTCATCCTCTTCTAAGAATACCTAGGAGATGTCACTGTCTTTCTCATGCACTAGGGAGTTCTCTAAGCCTTTAGCCGGGGTCACGGTTTTCACAAAAAGGTATTGTCTGTACAATCTTCTTTTCTCACCTCCAAAAGTGGGAATGGTGGCATAAGTAAGATCTAGATTGATATAGCCAGCCACCTTGGAACCCCAATATCTGGATAAGAGCATTCCAAACCGAGGAGGTATGTCTTCCACCACTATATCCATGACCACACTCTTCACCAGGATCTGAGCCAAGTTTACCACCAGATCCTTTATCATGCCTAAGCACTTGACTCTCTTGGAGTCAAAAGAGTACAAGTCTTTGTATGGTCTGGTGATCTCCAAACCCAGCTGCTCCATTACCGATAATGGCATGAGCTTATGTGAAGCTCCTAGATCCAGCATGCAGTTATGTAGTAAAAGGTCATGGATCACCAAGGTCACATAAAATGGTGTAGTAGAGGGATCCAACTCTTCCACATGTGTCCCAAAAACAACCATTTGCCTCTCCTCTTAGAGGTTCGAATTATCATGGGATGGAGCTGAGCTAGTTGGGTGCATGAATTTTGAGACTTGAGCTTTGTAATGAGGCTTCTTTAAAATATCAATCAGAGGAACATGAATTTTTACCTTTTCCAGCTCCTTCTGGAGATTGAACGTGTGTTGTGCCTTTTCTGCATCTCCATGCTCTGTTCCTTCTCCCTTCCCACTGGCAGTTGTCAGCAGAGCAGGTGCCTCTTTTTCTGTATGTCCCTTAGGACCATTTCTCTCTTTATTCGCAGAGACTCCTGCCTTGGGTGCGTCAGGATGTAGCTTACCGTTCCCTTTGTCTGGGGCTGCAGGAACCATTTGGGGAGAAACTTCCCCTTGTTGTTCTAGTTCTCTCATCCTCTTCTTCGAAGATTTGAGATTATACTTACGTTGTGGCCATGTTTGCATGAACTCTGCAAATTGTCTTCAATAATAATCCAGATCTTCTTCCTATGTTGTTGCTTCTTTATGATGAATGGCCTCCTGGTGAACCATATTCTCATGTTCCTCTTCAGTAAAACCAACATATATATTTCCCTACATCTCCTGAGTATCAGATGATTGTTCATCGGGACTATATTCCAAGTATAAGGGATGAGGAATATGATCCAAATGCTCCTTTATTTCTCTTGGAAGTAGTTGTAGTGGTGGTCTTCTATATTGCTGGTTATAGCCCCGATTATTTACTTGCGCACTATACCTGGAGAGGTTCTTTTTCTTGATTTTGAGCTTCACAACCTTTTGTGATAAAATCTTGATGAGTTTGTCTTTTGTGTCTTATGATTCCCCAACTCGACCAGAGGAGGATGCCTCTTCTTTTCCTCTTTTGGGTTCAACAAGTTCTTGCTTTTCCCTTGACTTCCCTACCGAGGCCAGATTTTCTTCCACTTCGAGAGCATCGATCTGAAGTTAGTCCAGAGTGGTGGATTTCATTTCTCTCAGGGTAAAACCAACATCAGATTCAAAGGCTCCCAAGAAAACAACACGAGCTGCAGCTGGGGGGGACTTTATGTCGGTTGGAAGGCTATTGAATTGCTTATTGAATCTTTTGATAGATTCTATAGTATACTCCTTCATATTTTTCCTTATTGCATTGAACTCAGTGAGGAGGTACTCATGGTTCTTCTTTTCTCCCCATTTCTGGGTGAAAGAGTTTTCAAGTTACTTCGATGTAGGGATGGAAGCATTAGGCAGGGATTTGAACCATTTTATAGCCTCTCCATCGAGGGATTATACAAATAGTCTCATAACCACATCCAACTGTTCCACATTTATGTTCTCGGAAAAATGACTGAAGGTTTCAATGTGACTTTGTGTTGTGTTATCATCTTCCCCATTGAACCTAGCTAGATTCTTTAGGTAGTCTTGGGGCATTGCACTCATAGGTTGAGGAAGGTCAAGAGGTGCATGTATATTGAGAAAAAAATCCTAGGAGAGCCATCTGGACTAGTGGAGGGAGGTTCAAATTTGCTTGAGGGACTGGGGTTATGACCATAGGGGTTGTAGGGGAAGGATGGTATGTCATGGCCTTGGGAGTAAGTCCTAAACACTAATAAGTAGCATGTTGAGAACTGGAAGAGGGAACTTCGAAGGATGATGAGATGGTAGCTAGTTTGGGGGAGTTTTCTCTTTCCAGAATTTCTTAAAAAGCAATTTTTCAAGGTCAGATACAAATGGGGCTTTCTGTTCGGATGTATGTGAGCGAGTATGAGGCCTTTTAAAAGCCAGGGTTATGAATGATAGTGAGAGGGGTGTGGATTCACTAAGGTGAAATGGATGCAATCATAACAGACTTTGATCACCTATTCAAAGAGTGTTTTAGCTTGTCGTATCCCAGGGGAAAGAATCGTTCAATAAGCTCCCTGACAACCATGCCAAATGATGTTGTATCTCCCAGAGACAACCTTGGATTGCTTCAAGACTAGTGCCTGGCCACATCTAAAATTGTGTGTCTCAAATGATTTATAGGAAACTGGAGACAACACTTGTGATCTATAGATACATATGTACATAGAAAATAGGTTGGTTCATTAATCCAAAGAAATGAAACATAGATTTTTGATACTTCTTCACTAGTTCAAATCTCATAAATAAGCCTAAAAATAATGGAGGCCAAGAGCTTCGAGGTCTTACATCTTAATAATATTTTGTAGAGTGGGTGAGTGAGGATAAGAGAGAAGAGTAATCCATCACATAGAGCTTAAGGCTTCAAGACTTCTGTATTCAACACATAGAGCTTAGGGTAGTAAGGATTTTTATGCTTATTTAGGTTACATGTAGAAATAATGAATGAAGGGAGAACTGAAAGATATGATTCATGTGCTGCAGATTTAAAGATCTAATCTCAATAGTCCTCATAGGCCTATACATAGACAATGTTCAGAAAAATGAACATGTGAAACAACTACAAGCATTTGCATTAACATATAGATACTAATGAATCTGTGAGGGTGCTTGAAACACATATAGCAACAATAATTACATGAATTCGGGGAAGAAGAATGAACATAAAATGAGTTAGACAAGGGGGAACACATACTATAATCCTTTGAAGAGGGAATCACCACTGTTTCCTTGATATTCTGAAAAGATCTGTTTTCAAAGGAAATAAAGTTTGAAATTATAACATGCAGTGTTTTCTCTATAATTTCTAAACCCGAACTAAGTCTTGCTTTCCCATATTTATCTAGATATGGGAGAAAGAAGATACATTAAAACAAAGATATCTATCTACCTATTCAGCTACCTAGTCAACTAGATGTATTAGTCGTGAATGTCTCTGTGGCCGAAAAAGATATTATAGAAACAAATACCCCATTTGAAGGAAGGCATGTTACAGGACAAAACTAATTAAATAATCAGACAAAATAGTAAATGAAAATCCTTATGACTATCCTGTGATCACATCAGCCTCAGGTTGTAATTTATTTGTAGTATGGCTCCTTGTGCTTCTCGACCAACTCCCATCACTTATGCTTTTACTGCAATGGCACCTTTTTCTGTGAAATGGGGGGTTGGGTCACCTATAAGTGCTTGCTATTGCACTCATGTACTATGTAGAGGGAGCGAGGCTCCATAACTGCCGGCTCATTTGCTCATTAAAACTCTATACTACGATTTTAGTGCATTGATGTGGTAGGTGAGATGCATTCCTTGGAAATGGCACAGTCATGCAATCACGGGTTTTTTTTCTCTGAAATAGGTGAAAACATGCATTTTTTGAATTTCCCCTTTAGGCCCCCTTGTTGTAGCTCTTTGTGTGACTTTCCTAATATGACCAAGAGCTGTGACCAGGGGTTGAGCCCTCAGGCGCTAAGGCCTTCAGACCCATGTCTGGAGACCTTTTCCTTTGTTATTAATTTCTCCCGCATATCGGCATTGAATGTACTTTTCGTTAAGATTTCCCCCTAGACTATTGTGATCGTCAATATGTGATATAGGGCACACCAAAAGATATTGCAATCGCAACCGTGGAGGGGGGGAACTCTTTGCCCTTTTCTTTGGAGCAGTTTGACATTCTAGACCCAAGATCTTTATAGAACTTGCCATAATAATTTATCACATCCGGAGAAGAGTCCCACACATCATAATCGCACTGTGCATGGGAAGATAACCCAGATGTGAGATCCTGGCAGACCATGACATAATATTTTATTTCATCTGGGGGGGTTCTTGCATATCGCAGTCATTATTTTAACGCGTCACCCTATGAGTGGTGACACGTGGCACCCAGAAATGGTCCCATGTAAACCTGAAAATATTGAAACCAGGTGACACATGTCCTCTGCCACATCATCAATTGTACTTCCACATCACTATTGACGTCAGCTACCCTGTCAGCTCTGAAGCCCAATCGCATGCTGCCACATGGCCCCTTGTAGGAGAGAGAAAAAGGCATGCCTAACCTTGTTTTGCAAGCCATTCCTTTGTCAATGAATTTCGGCCTTCCCCAATGATACAACACTTTATCACAAATCAGCCCCTACATGGTCTTTGGAGTTTAGAACACCACCAATTCGCTGATCTTCGAATGTTGATACCATCGTACTGCTGTACTGCCACATGGAGGAGAGATAAGGGGGGCAACCTGCTCCTATTTTTCTCCGCTTTCCTTTGTGTTTGGTTTTCTTGACACCCCAATGATGCACCAATTTATTGCACTATTGGCAATTTTTAGGTCTGTTGATGGTGCTAGACCCGCCAACATGTCAAGTGATCTCCCTCATATGAAGTCCCAAGTAGACCTCATATCTTTTGGTATAGGAGTCCCAACAGTGGGTCGTACGGTATCGCCTTGATTGCAGTTTCGTACAAAGTCAAGTAAGATGTCCCTGTTGGTAGCAAGGGTGCGACATATGCAGTAAGTCAAGGAAGGTGCATGAGCAGTTCTAACATAAGGAGGGTGAGGTGAGTGCACCCCTTGGAAACCTATGAAAGCACAGAGTTAAGAAGGGAAGACACGAGCTAAGATGCATAACAACATGGAAGGAATGTGAGCTAGCAATCCAAAGTGATGGTTAAACCAACAACACACTTGAGTAAGATTCATACATACATATACAAAAAATAGCTACACATGCATGCGTAAGAAAACAGATACATATATCATTTAGAGTAAACAAGATAGCTGAAATACAATACGACATATGCATGAAACATGCTAGCTCTATTATATTAATAAGTGTAAGTTCCAATCATACAATACATCCATGTCCAACCACTAGTTATTATAGTGGAACTTTACAATCATTACCCCTGCTCCTCCAAAGAGATATACTAGCTCTGCACATTGGAGAAGACAAGGCCTGATACAATACTGTCCAAGCTCTCTCTAAGATAGGCCTATCGTAAGCTTGGCTGACCAAAATCCTATACAATGAGTTATGAGGGACTATTTATAACAAAGGGTGGGGTGACCCTTGACATTCCCCTTTGTGACTATTCATCTATCCTTATGAGTCTTCAACTACTCTATGACTGTTACATTCAACTATCGACACTTGAACTTCCACTTGACAAGACGTTACATTACAATGCACATGTGCCCATGTGACACAAAATGGCTTGACAAAGACATCGCTAACATTTAGACCATTGTGGCGAGACCAACTCTTTAACATCCTTGTGATGGTTGAAGGTGGTGAGCTAATGCCAATCTTGATCATCCGTGTGCTCAATGGTGATGTCTTGCTGAAGCAAACTCTTGCCTCCATTGCACCCAGATACACTGATATGGATCCTCTATCTAACTCGTCTAATAACATGTGCATGGTCGTCCTGGGTGCGACCATACCAACAACATGTTGATGCATAGTGTCTAATAGCATGCGCATGGTCGTCCTGGGTGCGACCATGCACATCAACTTGTCGAAGTACATTTTCAACTCCAATTGGACTTTCTTCTCTTTGCCTTTGTGAATGTGCCAAATGGGTGGGATCGCATGCATTTGCACAATGAAATGCATGCTGCTAGATTCCCTTGCATGCGATCAACAACACTACTCACCTTTTTTGCTCTGTTCTAGCTGGTGGGATGGATCTATAACTTGTACGGGAGTAATTTCATCCGTTTGTGCATGTTGTGCCCCCTGCTGCAAGTCATTCTCTCATCTATATAACTCCTATTCTTCCTTAACTTGATGCTTCCGCACATGCAACTCCTTCTCTATTCCTTTCTTTGCCTTTGCACGATCTTCGTGTCATGTCATCAACTCATAGCCTCAGTCTCCAAAGTTGGTTTCATCACGAATGGATCTGCTTGAGCTTGCAACTTTGTTCCACCTTTATGTTGTCAATAACCTTCCTCTTGCATTCATTCCATGCAAGTGCACTGCCTTCTGCTACTGCTGATGGTGCTGCTTGCGATAATTCTGCTGCCATATTATCTTGATGTCCTTGTCTATGAACAACTTGATGTCTTCATAGGTAGGCAATCTCATAGACACTTGCTTGGCTGCAACCCCTATTGTGTTCTCAACAGTGTCCTTTGACTCTACTCTCTTGAAGGCTATTGTACTTGTGATGCTGAGAGACAGATGAATACCTGTGATGCTTGGAGACATAACAACACTCATGGTAAGAAATATGTTAGTCGAAAACCAAAACAAACTTGAGGACTAACTTGCAATATACCTGTGTGATTGATCGTGAAGGTTGCGTAATTTCCACCGCGAGGTTGGGAGATTGACTACGAAAACTACACAAGGCATAGTCTGTGATGTCATGAGGCTAACTGACTACTCGAACTGTAAAATGCATAGTCCAGCCTAGCATGTTGAGGACTTAAAATACACAATGCATAATTTCAGTTAGCAGTGGCATGCAACCAGCAAACTGCATTGCGTAGTTTCTGGGGCCAACAGGACACTGCCTCCAAGAATTACACAATGCAAGCCTGGAGGTCAATGTTGGGCCATACTTGTGCAATTTCTAGAGGGAAGGCAGAGCCTTCACTTCTGGAAATGCGCAATGCTAGCCGGATAAGGCACGGTTTGGGCCAAGGCAGCCCAGGCTGGTTGACGGTCGACTAAAAACATGAGAAATCTGAATGCATGATGAGATGAGTGAAAACAAGTGAATGATCATACATGAAAAAAACAAGTGCAAGATTCAAAAAATGGGAAATCATGCATGTTTGTGAATCAATTCATCACAACGGCGACTGTTCGTGCAAAAATAGTGTCATGCAAGTGACATTGGTGAGATGAAAACGAAAACTGAAACGATGCTTCTACAAGCTAACATACATCAAAATTACAACAAGCGCTCACTGAAATCAAGCAAAAAGCACTCATACGAAGAGAAACACAAAAATCGACAGAAATGTAGCGTAAGACATGAAAAGTGGCCTTACCCCTAAAAAATTGAGCTGAATGTGCCGACGATTCCTAGATGCAATGTGGGATGTTAGAGCTGCAAGGTTGATGTGAGGAATGAGCTTTGCAGCCTCTAGTTGATGAGTTTTGATAAAATCAAGGTTATGATGTGCATGCCACAAATCTAGGAAAAGTGGCACTTAGTGGGAGGTTTCTGAAATTATCTTTGTATGTAACCTCAGTTTGCTAAAAATAGATCCCTAAAAAGGGATGCCTTTACATGCTACCTTGGGAGAAGCAGTCCATGCATTCAAATCAGTTTTGCTTAGTCCCGGAGGGAGCCGATCGACCTGAAGGCACATGCATCGCTCTGCGAGTCGGGGATGAAAATTTGCTCAGTTTCTGGGTTGAGTAGAGATGGTTGTGCTAGAGGGATTGCACAATTTCTGGGAGGAACATGTGATTGCCTCCCAAGATTGCGTAATTTCTGGGCTGAGCAACCGTCTTGGGCCAGACCTTGCAATTTTCTTAAGGAATCCTATCTGATTTTATTGTGAAATTTTTAAGTGCAGCAGGCTGCTTGGGAAGATTTGAGAAATTTCTGGGAGTAGCAGGTGACTGCTACCCAGAATTGCGCAATTTCTGGGTTGAGCAATTGTCCTAGGATGAATTGCGCAATTTTTGAGAGGAAGACTATCAGGAAGAATTACACAATTCTGGAGCCCAGTTGGGTGTCCAGCTGGGTTTGTGCAATTTCTTGAGGGAAGGTTGGTTCCCCTATAGAATTGCGTAATTCCCAGAGGGAGCTGCTCAACCAACTACTGACACTAAGTCCGTAAAGCAGCCTTTGAAGGAGGTGGAACAAACTTGCATGCACAGGCTAACAAGACTCTATGGAAAAACTGAAGCTGATGTGCTTGATAGTGCAAGACATGCTGCTAAGTATGGTCGGTATGGAGGCTCCAAAATGAAGCTAAGAAAAAAATTGGAGGGTGGTTGTATCCGCTACAACACTTGGTGACACACTGGTAGAACTCCTTCTCTCTGAATGGAACTTGTTCATGAAAAGCAAGTCTAACACCTCCGGAAGTATTGTTTAGTTCTAAGTTCGTCTTGGTTTCCACACTTGCTTGATTGTAAGATGTAGCATCTTCCAAGCTCTTGGTCGGAAGACACACATTCCAAGCCAAGCCAACACAGTTGTTTCGATTGGGAATGAGGGGTATATTGGTGCACAAGTAGTATAGTCATCAGAGTCTTAGTTTCATCTCTGGTGTTGCTCCGTTGCGAGCAGGTCTAGCCAGTACCTCGACGGAGTCACGCATGAACACAAGCATCGCTCCACTGCCAGTGAGCCTGGTTAGTACCTCGGAAGAGTTACTTGCACACCTATCTACGGCGGAAGCATTCTCTTCTTTTTCCTTATTCATTTTCATTTTTTTGAAAATTTTCACTTTTTCATTTTTTCATTTTTCATTTTCATAACTGTGCATAGCATTTATTCATTTCAGAGGTGGAAGAGGGATCTCGACTTATTGAGAGGAGAAGAGGTTGTTCCTTCAGAGAAGTAGTTTGTATATAACTCTGGCACTCTTGTTAATGTTTTCCCCCTCACCTTACTCTACTTGATTGAGCTGACAAGGATTAACCCAAAAACAACCGACTAGAGTGGGTTATACTAGTTAGCACGCAAGCATTGTGTTTTCACTAAGGTTCACTTCGAACAATACATATTTTCCATTGATGTATCATGGACTGAAGACAACAAGTTCTTACATAACAGAGCAGACAATAGATAACTAAATGTTGATAGTTGTACAAGTCCTCTTGTACTTTACCCAACTTGTTTCCAAAATCGCACATGATCCATGTGAAACTAACCTATGGACAATAACAAGAAAAAAAAAGAAAGCAAATCGAGAAGAAGAATCAAATTCGAAAGCAAAGCGATTAAGAAAACAAACAAGCAAGAAAAAACACACAAAGAAAGAGGCAAACACACATGTAGGAGAAAAACTTGAAAGAAAACACTACTCCTACTCCTAAGCTAACAGTGCATGGGTCATCTCACATGAAGTGATACTTCCAATCAAGCCATCAGCACATTGGTTGACCCGTGTGAGTGAAGGCATGGTTCACAAACAAAACAACTGCGAAAACCAACATATGTGAAAGATTAAACAATGAAGACAGACACACTTCGAGCTTACAAGCGTCCATAGAACAAAAATGAGTGAAAGTGCATGACATGCACTCTGTGGACTTGCCATTGTGTTATGCTATACTACATGTAGATGTTGAGTGTAAGCATTCCCTTGATCGTGACATGCAAGTAAATGTGAGAAAGGTAGACCACTTACGTTGCACAAGTATGCTTTCCATGTAAGATTACTCCAATGCATGAGCGATGGGATCATGTAGTTCGAGTGGAGGAAGTGAAATATGAGTGTTAGGTTGATATTCAATGCATATAGATGAGTGATGAGGAGCCTTGCATGTTTGAACAATTTCTTGATCAGAAATGAAACCAACCTCAGGATAGTGAGGGCTTGACATAACCATTAGCTCGGGCTGAAGTACCTCCAAAGTTTGTGGGGTTTCTACTTCATTGACAAATGGGTCATCATAGGCTAGTGGCTTAGATAGATTAACAACGAGTCAATCAACATCGTGATTGGATGATGAGGTAAAGAGATCACGACAACCAAGATTATAAAACTCAGGATGTTGATCTACATCCTCATGGTTTGATGGATCACACAGAGGGGTAGATAAGAAGCAAGAATGTTCATCCTCTACATTTCTAGAAAATATAGATGAAAAATCAAGTGGATGCTAAACGAATGATTTGTCCTCTCCATTATCAGATGATGGATTGACATATGGTGTGTCCTGTGAATGATCAACAATGGGTACATCCATGGACGAAGATACACATGAAAAATTAGGGATGGCAGTATCATCAAGGATGTCAGGAAAAACCAGAGGAGGTACGAACAGATAGGGATAGTCCTCTACTACTGATGGATGTTCAAATTCCTGGTAATACCCTTCATGAATGATAACACATGTTGGTTGTGCAACACCAACTCCGTCAATGACTTGATCTGTGTTCACAACAATTGTGAAGTTCGAAATGGAGGAACACAAGACAGTCGCATCTGGAGGATTATCTAAGTATGAAGATAGAGGTTGAGGTACAAAATACATGTGATAACCCAATGGATTTTCAACCAAGCTTGCATGAAAATCGAAAGGAGCAATGTTGGGAGGATGTGATGATTGAAGATATGTGTGTTCATTCTCTCCCACATCACTCTGTGATGGTGGAGATGTCTGATGTGGGGACGACGGAAAGTCACTTGTGACAATGACCATGTCCATCTACAATTGCGCAACTCCATCACTGAATTATGCTATGTGGGGTTTGAGCTTGAACTTATTCTTGGGATTGACAGATTTGATAAGGCAGTATTCAAATCTGTCCATGAGATAATGAAATTTCATCTAGATTTTCGGAGCTTGAAACTGAAAAACACGGAAGCGCTGCGAAAAATCATCAGGCGATTCATGTGGGGCCTTCCGTTGTTGTAACAGTTTTTGGTCAAGATGTTCTAGATCAAAATGATGGAAAGTATCTTCAATGAGATCACATAAATGCTCAAGTGAGTGCACGCTGTCAGCCGATAGGCTGTAGAGCCACCATGGTGGGGATTTGCAAAGTGTGTATGCAAGAAGCAGGCTGGTCTATTCATTAGAATATCCATTGTCCTCGTCAAGCATGGAAAGGAAGTCATGCATTAATATAGGTCAGGCCACTTCACCTTCACCATCATATGTGTATTTGGACAAGATATCAAAGAACTCCCTCGTGATGTGGAGAGGTTCAGCATGTGAAAAACATCGTGGAGGGTTGAGAGTGCAAGAATCAATGATATATGTGCAAAGGTTCAAAACAGGATGAGAGGACACAACTTGTCATCTAGACCTTCTTCTAGTGCCAAAAATGTTGACAGTGCTAGACCTGCCAACATATCAGGGGATCTCCCTGGTAAGAAGTCCAAATTAGACCTCAGACCGTTTGGTGTAGGAGTCCCAATAGTGGGTCATACGGTATTGTCTTGACTATGGTTTCACACAGAGGCAAGTAAGATGTCCCTATTGGTAGCAAGGGTGTGACATATGCAGTAAGTCAAGGAAGGTGCATGAGCGGTTCTAACACACGGAGAGTAAGGTGAGTGTGCCCCTCGGAAACTTATGAAAGAATGGAGTTAAGAAGGGATCACACAAGCTAAGATGCATCACAACATTGAAGGCAAGTGAGCTAGCAATGAAAAGTGACGGTTAATCCAACAACACATTTCAGTAAAATTCATACATACATATACAGAAAATAGCTACACATGCATGCATAGGAAAACAAATACATATATCATTTAGAGTGAACAAGATAGCTGAAATACAATATGACATATGCATGAAACGTGATGGCTCTGTTATATTAAGAAGTGTAAGTTCCAGTCATGCAATACATCCATGTCCAACCACTAGTTCCGATAATGGAACGTTACAGTCACTACCACCTGCTCCTCCAAAGAGATATAGCTCTGCACAGTGGAGAATCCAAGGCTCGTTACAATATTGTCCAAGCTCTCTCTAAGTTAGTCCTATTGGAAGCTTGGCTGACCAAAAGCCTATACAATGAGTTATGAGGGACTATTTATAGAAAAAGGTAGGCTGACCCTTGACATTCCCCTTTGTGAGTGTTCATCTATCCTCATGACTCTTCAACTACTCTATCATTGTTACATTCAACTATCAACACTTGAACTTCCACTTGACAAGAAGTTACATTACAATGCACATGTGCCCATGTGAGATAAAATTGCTTGAGTAAGATCGCACTGTTGTGGCGATACCAACTCTTTGACATCCTTGTGATGGTCGAAGGTGGTGAGCTAATGCCAAGCTTGGTCGTCCGTGATGGTGTCCGTGCACTCAATGGTGACATATTGCTGAAGCAAAATCTTACCTCCATTGTATCCAGGTACATTGATATGGCTCCTCCATCCAACTCATCTGATAGCATGCACATGGTCATCCTGGCTGTGACCAGACCAACAACATGTTGATGCATAGTGTATACACTGATCTCCGAGCATGTGTTCGTGATCATGCACATCAACTTGTCGAAGTACATGTTCAGCTCTGGTTGGACTTGCTTCTTTTCTTCGCCTTGGTGAGTGTGCCAAATGGGTGGGATCGCATGCATGTGCACAATGACATGCATGCTGCTGAATTATCTTGCATGTGATCCACAACACTACTCACCTTGTCTGCTCCGTGCAAACTGCTGGGATGGATCTATAACTTGTACGGGCACAATTTCATCCATTTGTGTGTGTTTCACCCCTTGTTGTACTTGTTCCTGCTGCAACTCATTCTCTCGTTTATGCATCTCCTATACTTCCTTAAGTTGCTTATTCAACACATGCACCTCCTTCTGTGTTCCTTTCTTTGCCATCGCACGATTTTCGTGTCATGCCATCACCTCATAGCCTCAGTATCCAAAGTTTCTTTCATCACGAATGGATCTGCTTGAGTTTGCAACTTTGTTTTGCCTCTGTGTTATCAACAACCTTCCTCTTGCATTCGTTGAGTGCAAGTGTGCTGCCTTCTGCTGCTGCTGATGGTGTTGTTCTCTATAATGCTACCGCCATATTATCTTGATATCCTTGTCTATGAACAACTTGATGTATTTAGGCAAGCTCATAAACACTTGCTTAGCTGTAACCCCTGTTGTGCTCTCAACGATATCCTTTGACTCTACTCTCCTGAAGGCTATTGTAATTGTGCTGCTGAGAGACAAAAAAGCACTTGTGATGCCTGGAGACATAGCAACACTCATGGCAAGCAATCTGTTAGTTGAAAACCAAAACAAACTTGAGGACTTACTTGCAATATACTTATGTGATTGATCGTGAAGGTTTCCCAATCTCCACAAATCTAGGAAAAGCGACACTTGGTGGGAGGTTTCTTAAATGATCCTTGGATGTAACCTCCAACTACTAAAAATATATCCCTGAATCAAGGGATGCCTTTGCATGCTTCATTGGGAGAAGCAGTCTATGCATGCAAATCAGTTTTGCTCGGTCCCAAAGGGAACCAATTAACCTAAAGGCACATGCATCGGTCTACAAGCCTAGGATGAAAATTTGCGCAGTTTTTGGGCTGAGTAGAGATGGTTGTCCTAGAGGGATTGCACAATTTCTGGGCTGAGCAACTATCCGGGGTCAGACCACACAATTTTCTCAAGGAAGCCTGTGTGGCTCTATTGTACAATTTCTAAGCCAAAAAGGTTGCTTGGCTAGATTTGCGCAATTTCTACTAGCTTCTTGGTTGGTTGTCCCAGAGGGATTGCACAATTTCTGGGAGAAGCAGGTGATTACTGCCCAAAATTGCGTAATTTTAGGGCTGAGCAGATATCTTGGGATGAATTATGTAATTTTTGAGAGGAAGACTGTTAGGAAGAATTGCACATTTCTGGAGCCCAGTTGGGTGTCCAACTGGGTTTGCACAATTTCTGATGGGAAGGTTGGTTCCCCTCTAGAATTGCGCAATTCCTAGAGGGAGCTTCTCAACCAAAAACTAACACTAATTCCGGAAAGCATTCTATGAAGGAGGTGGAACAAACTTGCATGCATAGGCTGACAAGACTCTATGGAACAACTGAAGCTGATGTGCTTGATAATGTAAGACATGTTGCTAAGGATGGTCGGTAGGGAGGCTCCAAAATGAAGCTAAGGAAAAATTTTGGAGGGGGGTTGTAGCCATTACAACGAGGTCTTTTTAAATTGAAACCTTGTTGATCGTCGATGCCACGTGGAGGAGAGAGAAGGAGGGCAATCCACATTGGTTTTGTAGGCATTTCCTTCGTTAAAGTGTTTTAGCCCTCCCCCGATGATACATAGTTATATCACAGAGCGTCCCCCACAAAAACTTGTGAACTGCAGATAATCCTTAAGCTTGTGCCTTGGGACCCTGCCAATAGTCGATCATTGATATGTTGTGCCCTGACCTGCCGACTGCTGATCTGTGATATCAGTGATCGATAGATCAATGTTTCACGCTCAGTCAGTGCTTCATACCTTTCTGAATGCCAATATGTGATATACGATGAGCCTCCTGGGTCCTTATTGCGATTTTTCTCCACACTTAGCCATTTTCCTTGTTTTCTGAGTCTTTCAAAGGAATTCTTCAATAGGGTCTAACTTTTGATCCCGGAACCCTTTTTTGGACTTTTATATACCACTGGAAAGCTTATTCCGAGCACCACGCAATGGAGAGGGTACCATCAAGCTTTTCTCATAATGTGGCATCAAACATCACTTCTATTTGGCTCTTGAAGTATCTAGTGACTGAAAAATAAATGGGTGAAAACAAGTCCTTTATCTATGATTAAATGGATTAGAATAAAAAAAAGAAATCAGATTAAATATTTCTTCAATATAGAAAGTTATGGTAGCATCCTTCAACATCATCGAATCAGGGTTTCTTAGAGAATCAGATTAGGGTGGGAGGTGCTAGTTAGGATTGATCCTTGGTTTAGTTGTGGTGACATGTATAATCTCCCTCCTGATCCTATTACATTTTTAAATGATTAGGTAATAAAAATAGTTAATCAAATCGCATACCAATAATCCTCATCAATATGGGGACATGGATGGAGATTGCATAGGTATTAAACATTCTGTTTCATTGGCAACAAACTTGGGAAGATTATACTAATGCTTTGACAATTTACCATGTTCGAATATCAGAACATAATGATGAACTAGTATGGGAAAAATCGAAAAAAGGTGTCTACAATGCAAAAGAAGGTTACCTGGATGCGTATGAGCACAGGAAGGCAACATATACTTACTGGTGGTGGATTTTTTTATGGAAATTGAAGAGCCATCTGAAGGAAAGGCTATTATTATGGTGTCTTTTAACAAAACAAATTCCAATAGAAGGCAACCTCAAAAAAAGAGATTTTCAAGGGACATCATGGTACGTATTGTGAAACTGCTCCAAAAAAATGGTTGACCACCTTTTCCTATCTTTCCCAATCAAAAATTTGATATGGGAATCGATCTACCAATTCTTAGGCATACAATTCAAATGGAATGGCAAAACAATCACTAATGCGTGGAAAGGATGGTGTAATGAAGTAAAACCTAAAAAAATATGGAACATCCCTCTTCTTATTTGCTAGGCCATATGGATAAGCAGGGACATGTAAATTTTTTATAGCCAAATTTTCATACTTGAAAAAATGGAAGCACAGATTATTGCATTATATGATCTCATTCCAGAGGTGGAACAATCTATCTCAATCCACACTATATTTGTTGAAGTTATTGTTTCCTTAAAACCTTGGGCATATTTTGATGGATCTTCAAATCAAAACAATAGTGGAGGTGGCACGCTCCTTTAATTAAATATTTATCACTATTTCAAGATGAGTTTCGGGTTTGGACCTGCAACAAATAATTATTGTGAATTATACAGTTTGAAACTTATTCTTATTTATGCTTTGGAAAAAGGGTGCAGGCAAATTTAGGTATTTGGCGACTCCAAAATTGTCATTGACTAGTTCAATCGAGCATCTCATTGTCACACACAGACACTCATAAATATGTTGGATAATACTATTATGATAAAAGAACAATTTGAACAAATTTATGTTTCCATATATACAGGAAGAGGAGCAATGTTGTTGATCAACTATCCAAAGAAGGTGCGCAACAAGAGCTGGGTACATGGGTGATCCACAAATGTAATGGATCAAAACACTATCAGTGTTATCATCGTTCATTCATTGACCTTGGTGGGAAGTCAGACATGACATAGTTATTGAAAAGAGAAAATAATAACAAATCAACATTTTTGTCTTTATGTTTATACTTTTGTTATTCCAAACACAATCATTTTTGAAAATATGTATGTATATAATGTATCATGATGATGGATGGTAGTGGTCTAGGCATATTTATAATTTTGGTATTTTTGTATATGTATAGTAGGATCTCATAACTATTATGATCAAAGACCTATAGTACTTAGTCAAATTCACATGGATATGCTATATCAACATATAACACATGTAATTTTAATTTTCTTCATTAATGGAAATTACAATTTTTCCTTAATGATATACATTAAAAAAAACATGTAACAAAATTCTGGATTTCAGACTTCTGTGGTTAATTTCCATTGAGTTGAATTTCAGAGTATCCACAGTAATAATCATACTTTGTCGATGTTTCGAGTCTTGATGATGGATCCCTTTTGGGACTCGAAACATCAACAAAATATTATTATTACTGTGGATACCCTAAAATTCAGCTCAACAAACGTAACAAAATTCTTAACCATGAAAATTCACCCCCACTTTATGACGAAGATTCTTAAATTGTAGATAGGGTTTGTTACAATACCATGGGATCATTTCATATGGCGCTAATTCATATGAAATTCTTCTTAATTAATACATTTAATTAAAAGGGAAAAACATAACTACTTTGCAAATAAATCTCAACCTTTCATTTGTGTATACTACTAAGAATATTCTAGAATATTCTATGGAGGTTAAATCCCTACCATCCACCTAATAACTATTGACAATTAAATTAAAATTCTGGAAGTCCTATTCCAAAATAGACATGCCTATCTGCATAACAAGTAAATTAATAAACTTAATCACAACCTTTTGTTACAGGGTGATAATGAAGAATATGCATTTTGATTAAATCTTGAATATATAGACAATATTTGTAATAAAAAAAATTCTAAAATCTAGCACTCTCTTTCAAATATAAACACACCTATTGACAAAATGAATAGGCTTAGGACACCACATTGATGCAATAAAAAATGATAATTGTGGCAACATGGTTGGAAAATATTCAATTCTTTAGGTTGTAAGTAAACTACATGACCCAAAGGTATTTCTAGTTTGTTTGGTCACTCAACAAAACTAGTCAATACAATATTTGTTACTCTTTTACATTGATGGATGTGATTCTATGTAACTATATGCAAAGTGAAAATGGATGAGGGAAAAGAGATACATTAGCACTGCCATGGACCTCATTCTTAATACCTCATAAGGGATTGATGTAGCTATTATCATTTCAACTTCAACGAGATAAGCATAACACAACTTATTGGGAAGTTAGTGGGCTTTCATAGACATATAAGCCACAATCTATATTACAAGATTCATTTTCACCAGTTGGATTGCAAGGAAGGAGATCCAATTGTGTGTCTAATGAAATGAGTGATGGTTGTGCTTGACAACACCCATGATCAATTTCTAGGGAACAATTCCGAAAAACAACATCTCAAATCCAACAATATCATTATGGCTCTCATTCAATGTCACAATATATTTCATGTAGGAATTACTTTCTACTTGAATCTGAAGCCACAAATGTATCCAGTCTATTGAGAAATATCCTTGTAACTTACTGGACCAGTCTCTACTTAACAGCAAACCATAGGCTTTAGGTATGTCCACAAGTATAATGTTAATGCATTGGTGTACTCGATGGGATGATGAAAAAAGGATAATAACACTATTGAGTTCACCAATGGTTTGGACCAATGATCTATCCAGCTGAGTGATTCATGCATCAATTTTGTCCCATTTATCATTAATTTTCTTGGCAATAGATAGATGCATTACATTTGCAGATGCACCAAAATAAACTAAACAATTATGGATGTTATAATTAAATATTTCAAATGTTAGGATAAAACTAGGGCAGAGAATGTTAGTATTTAAATTTACAACATTAACTACATATTCGAGAATACCAAGTGACTTACTGGACACCGTTTGAGAAGTAGAAATTTTATCACCTAACGGAGGCTGTGATGAAAATGCTTGAACAATCAAGTCATGTTGGATCGTTATGTTATTGAGCTCAAATATCAAAATGTTGGCACAAGCTCTCTTCATGTCCTCAATAATGTTATAATCACTACCTTCATTTCTAACGAGAAGTGTTGAATTATCTGGAGGTGTAGCCTTATTTGAAACTTCCAGAGTGATAAGATTTCTTTTATTACTGGTGGAAGTGTTCTTATAAGGATCACTTCCAGAATTATTTTGTGTATTTTGAGCAGGATTAGTTGGTGGCAGAATTCTCCTTAATAGTTGCTGCTTCAACTCTTGTTTTTCAACGATTTCTTGAAAATGCGTCCTTTGCTCCTCATATTATATCAGGTAGTTGGTTGTTGAGGTGGGGCCTCACTTACCAACGGTTCATTAGAACTTTTCTTACCAGAATTGAATATGATATCAAAGGCATTAACTGAGTGCCCAACTCTAGAAATTTCCTTGACCATGGTAGGCTCATTTGTTTCTTTTTTCTTCTTAGACTGCTCATTTGCTAATAAGGTATCAAAAATATGGGCTTCCATAGAATTCATGTTGTGATTCCACTGTGGGTATGTTTTCGCTAAATGCCTTTCTAGATGGAAATTGCAATAGATTTCCATGCCTAGACTTTCAACATTAAACACATCATTTGAGCTTTGTGTAGATTTGGTTGGTTGTATGTTATTATTTCTTTTAAGGAAACATGGTTTAAAGGACTTGCTTTTGGTATATGCCTTGCTTGACTTCTTCTTTAATTCAAATACATCATTTGTAAGTGACTTTAAATATTTGGCCAAGCTTTCCATGTCGAAAGAATCATTTTCCTTAGTTTTGGTTGAAGAGTCTTGAGTGTTCTTACCAACATATTAGTGTCTTTTAAATCCTCATGATATTCGATCATTCTAATGGAGCACAAGTCCTTTTCAACTGTAATTGCTTCTACAAAATTAAAAGCCAATGTCTCCTTTGCAACTCTCTTGACAAATATGGAAATGTTTGTAGGCAAGACAATTGTGTAGTAATATTTAGTATTGGTATCATGTGGTTACACATATGCGGGGAACTTATTCAATATGCGACTAAATATTTTACTTTCTCCTTGTCCTCCATCTTTATATTTCCAAGTTATTTGAATAGTAACATCATCTTAACGCACCTGAAGCATTCGTAAGTGCATGTAGAAATCATCGATATGGTCCTCAACCTTCGTCTTCTTGTCTCGATGAAACTTGGTAAGTAGCTTTTCTAAATGTTTTAGTTTCTTGTGAAGATTTTCCAAAAGAGCATGTGGTCCTTGGGCCATCCAATCCATGTCTTCTCTTTCTTCTTCCTCATCCTTTTATGAATCTGAAGATTCTTCTCCCTCACCGTACATATCTTCCTTATAACCAGATTGTTCTTCGTCATAGAATTGAAAATATCCATTGTCATCGTCTAAACCTTCCTCAATAGGTGGAAGGTTCCCTTGTTGAACTATCTCTTCTAAGAGTTTTACTAATTCTTCAAGGGTGGAAAAAACCAAATCTTCCACTGAAGACACCAATACACTAGTACAAGCTGTTTCTTTCTTCCTTTGATTATGAGAAGGACTGTGCGAAATGAGAAGCAATCCAATAGCTCTTGCAAAATAACGAGTAATTGGTCGAATTGTTCAGAGTTGATCATAAGTGACTTCAAAAGTCTGTTTCAGACCAAAGTGGGAAAATTCTCCAATCTTAGGAACATTATTTAGAATGGAACTTAGATTATTACTTCTTTGCATAGATGGTTTGTTGTTGGGGTGAGGTGTATTATCAACCATAAAATGGTGGCTACCCTCCTTCTAGCACCAGAATGTTGACGGTGTTGGACCTGTCAACATACAGGCAATGTTATCAGAACTAAACTAGTTCTAGCAAAGCCAGTCGGTTCGACAGGTTTGGAGGCAAAACCGGTCTGAGCCGGAAAAGATCGGTTCAGTATCGAGCCTGTCGGTTTCATTATCAAACTGGTCTGATCCGATTTAGTGACCAGTTCCACTCGTCCGTGGGGCCCACGACCGGGTGGCCTGGGGAATAAAAAAAAGTTTTATTTCTAATAACTAATCCCAATTTCTAACCTAATCTATTCCCCCCACCCTCCTAAGGCTGTTTAAACACCCCCACCCCCTCTATTTCACTCACACTATTGATTTGAGTCTCTTGCAATTCTTGCGCTGAGTTCAATGAGGAGAATTCAGAGACTTTTTTACAATGTTGTTTTGAGGGAGATTTTTTGCAGATTTGAAGCACTTATTGGAGTCTTTGAGAGCTGTTGGGTTGGAAGATTTTCGAGCTATGTCAAAGATATATTTTTTTTCTAGAGATCTTTGGGTTTTCTTTAGTGGTTTTTGGAGTTGGTGGAAGATTTTATTTATTTACTTTGTTGGGGCTGCTACATTGCTGATTTCAGAGGATTTTGGAGATGATTTTCTCCAGAACATTTAGAGGGTAAATCAAGGAATTTTTTTCTATTTTGTTTTTGTTCCATTTTTCTCTAAAAGTCATTTTTTTTCTCAAAAAAATTAAAAACCCCAATATTTTAATGCAGATTTATAGGGGTTGCTCCGGAGATGATTTTTTTTAGAAATTAAGAGGGAAATTCAAGGTATTTTTTTCAACCATTAATGTTCTATTTTTCTTCAAAAATCTATTTTGTTTCCCTAAAATTTTTAAAACCCCAATGTTTTTATACAAAATTCAAATTTGTAAATTTTTGTTGCAAAACAATTTGCACCTGTTATGTTTTTCTATTGTTTCCTCAAGATTTATTGAAATGTGTAGGGTTATTTTGAGGGATTTTGTTAGGAATTTCTTGAGGAATATTTTGGAGTTGAATAAGATGATTGAAGATTTTATTTTCAGAATGGTTGAATCTTCTTCTCTTCTCAAAACTTACAGATCTTCTCGAGGTATTTCATTCCCTCTACTCCTCTTTTATTTTTCTCTATTTTTTTTCCCATAGAATTCTAAAAACACGAGGATTTTCTATACAGAATTTTTATTTCTTCCTCATGGCCCCAAAAAACAAGAATTATATAGCTTGGGTTCATTACCATTTAAATGAACAAGGGGCAAAATTCTGTAACTTTTGTGGGAAAAATGTTAAGGGTCGGTGGGTCCATAGAATTAAAGAAGACCTAGCACATTGGAAAGGGCAAGTAAAACTTTGTGAAAATGTTTCTAATGATATTAAAGTAGAGATGAAAAGTTTAATTGAAGCCTACAATCAAGAAAAGTGGAAAAACAAAATAATTAAAAAAGATATAAGCAAAATTCAAAATGATGATGCATTGCTTAGTGACTTGATTTTGAAGATTATGTGCCCAGTTTTAAAGATTCCTTTAGTTTCCTTGCTAGAGTTGGAGAGGGTAGTTCAAGTGCTTTTAACTTGAAGAGGAAAACAACCCATAGAGGGATTGAATCCTTCTTTGTGTCCCACACCACCCTTGGTTCTCAACCAACCCTTGATGTTAAATGTACTAAGATAGAGAAGGAGGATGCATAATGCATTGCAAGATGGTGGTATGATGCATAAATACCTTTTAATGCTACTAATTCTGCATAGTATCATCCCATGATTGATGTTATAGCTTCATGTGGAGGAGGCTTCAAAGGCCCTAGCTTTCATGATATCAGGGGCCACATTTACAAAATGAGGTCCAAAGAATACAAGAGTACCTTATAGAGATCAAGAAATCATGGACAAAAAAGGGATGCACAATTATGTCTGATGGATGGACTGATGGTAGATCTCACACCATACTAAATTTCTTAATTGCTTGTCCAGAAGTTATTATGTTTCTCAAATCTATTGATTCATCTAATCAGGTGAAGGATGCACAATTGATATTTCGTCTTTTGGATGAAGTAGTTATGGAAGTAGGGGTTGAAAATGTTGTACAAGTTATCTCAAATAATGCCTCTAACTATGTTGCAGTAGAAAACATGTTAGAGGAAAAACACCCACCATTTAATGGTCTCCATGTGCAACCCATTTTTTGGACCTCATGCTTGAGGATATTGGAAAAATTGAGTGGGTGAAGAAGTGTGTGGAAGATGCAAAATCAATAACCAAGTACATCTACAACCACTCATGGGTTTTGAACCTTATGAGAAAGAACACAGTGATCTGGATTTAAACAAGAATGCAACAAAATACAGAGATAACCATATACACAAAGATGTAGCAGAAATAATACTTCATTTCATTAATGTAAAATACTGAAATATGCTTACAAACAGAAATGGACATAAACCAGCTAGGGTGATGGTAGCTTATCTCTGAGAAGAGATGTGGCGGCTACATGCCTCTGAACTATGTTACAATGAGGCTCAAAGGCCTATTTATTGTTGAGAAACAATGGAAAACCCTAAACATCAAAAAACCTAACCCTAGAAGATGAAATGCCAAACTGTGGGCCCTGTTTGGGTAAATTGGTACATCAGTTTCCCGGGGTCGTAACTTTGGCATACGATCTCCATTTGACGCGTACAATATCTTGCTAGAAATATCTATCCAAAAAATACAACTTTTGGAAGAGAAATATTGGTCCATGGACCCATGTTTCTCCCAATTTTACCAAAAAACGTCACATAGGGCCTCAAAACGGCTCCGAAAGTTCAGGACACGAAAAACTGCTAAAAATAGTAAACTGTGATACAATTAAGGAAACGGAAAAGCTGAAAGAAATAATGGTGGGGGCCCAAGTGGACTTGGTGGGTGGCCACCAATATCCACTTGGATCATTCCAGCCCCCTTAGGAAGCAATCGTCTCCATTGCATTGAGTTCCTTCATGAGATGAGGAAACTTCTGCTGAACTTGGTCCCTGGTGAGCCACTTGCCCTAGTGAAGGATTTGGCCTGCTTTGACAACTTGATACAGTTGGATATTCTGCTAGCGAGTGTGCTTGATATGTGTGTCCATGATCCAATCAGTTGTAGCTTGTTCCATGCAATCTGGATTTAACTCTATGGGTGTGAGTTGTTCTGCAATATCGGATGTATCTAGTAATGGTGGAAAGTATGGCCGAAGGCGGTCCACATTGAACACTGGGTGCAGGCCAAGGAATGGGGGAATGTTGAGCTCAAATGCATTAGCTCCCACAGCCTTGGTAATGGTGTAAGAACCATATCGGAGTGGTCTGAGTTTCCGATAGGCTTCGGTAAGGCGCTCCTTTTGCAAATGCAACCATACCTTGTCGCCCACCTGAAACTTGTGTGGCACCCGATGTTGATCATGTCGCTTCTTGTACTTGGCATTTGATTTCTCTAGAATGTCATGGACTTGCTGGTGAATATGTTGGATGCACTCAATGAAGCTATTTCCTTATCAGTTTCAGACTGGACATGAGCCGAATCTGCGTGAGTAGCTGTAAATGGCATGGCCACTTCAATGGGACATAGTGGCTGGAATCCCAAGCCCACCTGAAAAGAGCTGTGGCTAGTTGAGCTACGGAGAGCCTAGTTGTAGTTGTGCTGAACATAGGGGAGGGTCTCATCCCATGTGCATGGATGCTTTGAGTTGTACATACGTAGAATGTGTACGATCATTATGTTGACAACCTCTGTCTGGCCATCAATTTAAGGATGGAAGGCTGTGGATTTAGTGAGTTTGGTGTCCAACATCGACCAGATACTAGAACAAAATGTACTGAGGAACCTACTGTAACGATCTAAGATGATAGATTGTGGGATACCAAAGTGAACCCACACTCGTTCAAAGAAGAGTTTCGCAGTGGCTTCTGCTGTGATATTCTTCTTGTAGGCCACCATAATGGCCATCTTTGA
Source organism: Pinus taeda (assembly GCA_000404065.3). NCBI lineage: Eukaryota > Viridiplantae > Streptophyta > Pinopsida > Pinales > Pinaceae > Pinus > Pinus taeda. The sequence continues at coordinate 47,438 of APFE030136596.1, forward strand.
GAACCTGTCGATGACCACAAAAACACAGTCATTTCCATGCTTAGTGGGAGGAAGGCCTGACATGTAATCCATGGATATGGATTCCCAAGGTTGACTCAGAGTAGGCAGCGGGGTGTAGAGGCATTGCTTCTTGATGATTGGTTTGGAAATTGTGTAGGTAGTGCATGATCTGATGTACTTCCCAACATCCTGACGAAGATTCGGCCAATAGAAATACCTCTACAGTACTGCCACCATTTTCTCAACCCTGAAATGCCCAGTAGCCCGATTGTAGTGTGCTTCCAAAATCATCTTGGCACGCTCGCTTAAAGGAAAACAAAGGTGACCCAGGTGGCATATTAGGGCATCCTAGAGGTGAAGATATGGAACATGCTAACCCTTCAAGAGTGTCTGGTATGTGTGGCCGAATTCTGGGTCAATTTTGTAGAGAAGTGGCCAGTCAGAAGTCTCGTGCCCATAAGAGTTGAGCACCGTGGTTAATGCCATGATCAATGGTCGATTGAGGCAATATGCAACATTATTGGTGTTGCCATTCTTATACTTGATATTCAAATGGAACTGTGGCAGGTATGTGGACCATTTCTGATGGTGATCATTCTCCAATTTCCCTTGGGTCTATATGAACTGCAGGGGTCAGTGGTTTGTGTGGACGACCGTTTCCTTCCCCAAAATGTAATGCTTCCATTGTCGACAAGCCTGCATAATGGAATACATCTCTTTGTTATAAGTGGGATACTTTTGAATTGTGTCTGAAAGTGTCTCATTGTGATATGCCACTAGATGCCCGTGTTGAGTAAGGACTGCCCCAATAGCATAGTCAGAGGCATCTGTCTCGACCGCAAATGGTTGTTGCAAGTCTGGTAATACGAGCACTCGTGGCAAGCGGAGGCGATCTTTCAACTTTGTGAATGCCTTCTGTTGAGATTTAGACCAAAAGAATTTTGCTTTCGCTTTTCCCTTGGTGACTTGACTCAAGGGCCAAGTGATATGAGAAAATCCCAACACGAAACTGCAGTTGGCAAGACATAGAAAGCTGTGGAGCTCTATTAGAGTGGTTGGAGATGGCCAATCCCGAACGACTTAGATCTTGGCTAGATCCAAATTCACCCCCTATTCATCAATAATGTATCCCAGATACTGAACCTGGGTCATGCCGAAAGTGCATTTATCCAAATTGGCACATAACTTATGTTGCCACAGTGTTTGGAGAACCTGTCAGATGTGGTGGAGGTGCTCTCCAACTCTGGTTGAATATTAGGATGTCATCCAAGTATACCACTACAAATGAGTTTGTGAATGGACACAAGATGTCATCCATTAGCCTCATGAAGGTTGCAGGAGCATTTGTCAATCCAAAAGGCATAACCAACCATTCGAAAAGGCCCTCCTTAGCTTTGAAGGCAGTCTTCCACACATCGGAGGGTTCGATTGGTACCTGGTGATATCCTGACTTCAAATCGGTCTTTCTGAAATATTTTGTCCCCTTTATTTGGTTTAGGAGGTCATCAATCCGTGGGATCGGGTACCTATTACGGACAATGATCTTGTTCAGCGCTCGATAGTCAATACAGAGTCTCCAAGTCCCATCCTTCTTCTGTACCAAGATGATCGGGCTTCCACATGGTGATGAACTCGGACGGATGTGACCTTTCTGCAGCAACTCCTGAATCTTCCTCTTGGTTTCATTGTTCTCCAGCGCAGAGCACCGATAGATTGGTCCATTGGACAGCAACGTACCTGGGGTCATATCGATTGAGTGCTTGACCTGATAGTGCAGAGGAACCCCTGCGGGGGAGGTGAAGATGTCCTCATACTCCTTCACGACCTTGTCCATCTGTAGTTGTCATGAGGAGGGGCCTTGTCTGGAGGTTGTGGCCATCGTCTTCTTCTTTCCTTGAGGGTGTATCATCACGAAAAAAAAATTCCCGGTTTTGGAAATGAGCTTATTGCATTGTTTTGCAGTAACCAAAGAGATGGTGGTAGGTGGTGCTACCTCTCGTATCTTGTACAACTTATTTCCCAAAGTAACAATAACAACACGGGGCCTTGATTCATACACAACATGTTGCTTCCACAACTATGGTTGTCATAGTAATACATCATAAACTTCAAGGGGATCAATGTCACACAATACCTCATCCGTGAAGGGCTTGATGTTGTATGGAAGATGACATTGCTGGCTCACGCAAAGATCCCGTCCTTAGTGAAGCCACCGGATGGTGTACGGTTGTGGATGTGCTATGGTCGGTAAGCCCAACTGCTTCATGACCTCTGCTGAAATGAGTTTCTTTTGGCTCCTGATGTTGACAATGAACTATAGTGGGGAGCCCTTTACCCACATTTGGGAGTGGAAGAGATGCTCCTCCTCCTTTGGATCTACGGGTTCCTCCTTCTGGATATTTGTGGTGGGAACGGTGGTGTTGGGATCCACATCGATAATCTCCTCCCCTTTGTCATTCCCCTTGTCAGGTTCTAACTCAGATTCAGAACCTGCGTCTGATTCTGAAACCTTTAACTTAGCCACTAGTGACTGCTTGGCACGACACTCACTTGTGTTGTGAGTGGAGCTCTTATGGAACTCACACCACTTTCCCGTGTCTTTTTTCGGCTTCGCGGCACTGTTCTTTGCTTGTAACTTTTGCAGGTTGTCTTGGGCCGCCCTGCCTTGGCTTTGTCCTTTGTTCTGCAGTTTGGGGGCACCTTTCCCTTGCTTCAGATTCACAGATCCAAAGTCTCGCTTCTTCTGTTTAAACTTTTGCTCGAACCTGATGGCATATCGGTATGTAGTGCTGAGCAAGGAGATGTTCAGGAATTCTATTTCTTCTTAGATGTACTTGTGCAAGAAACCATAGTATTTGAGTAGCAATTGTTGCTCCGTATCCTTGGTACCCAACTTTGTGTGAAGGGTATGGAAAATATTGGTAAACAACAGCATGTCTTGGTCCCTGCCTTGCCGCAGCGTGGTCTACTTTATGTATTGATCCTCATAGCTTCCGACAACGTAGTACTACTCCTTGATGGCATCTCGGAATGAATTCCAAGTGAGTGCGGCCAAAAATAGTGAGCGTGTAATTTCATCCTTCTGCTCGCAGTAGGTTTCCCACCAGTCCTTGACATGGGGGGCTGCTTTGAGAAGAGAGAAAATAATCTTTTCCCGACTGGAAAAATCATGAACAGAAAAATAACCTTCTAGCAGATTTAACCATTTATCAATGACATCTGCGTCTATCTGACCCTCGAATATGAGGATTTCTAAATTAACTTGTACCTTAAATGATGTGGCGTTTCCAGAGTAGCTGTTGGAAGCTGATGTGTCACCCCTGGGTACCCGCTGAAGGATCTAGGCAAAGCTATCCATCATCTCGTTCCTTTGTCTCTTGAGGGCTTCTTCGAGCAAGATTTTGATAGGATCTCCTGCCCCCTCGTCTTTATTTTCATCTGCCATGGGAGGCTACCAGGATTTGTGAGGATGGTCTTGCAAAGGTTCGACTAGTTCAAGCCCTAACTCCTTATATCCCGACCTTGTTGGGGACATGCAAATAAAAACAGAGAAAAATCTGACCGCTCTGATGCCACTAATCCAGATTTAGACAAGAACACGACAAAATACAGAGATATACACAAATATGCAATGGAAATAATACTTCATTTCATTAATGTAAAATATTGAAATATGCTTATAAACAGAATGGAAATAAACCAGCTAGGGCAATGGTAGCTTATCTCTGAGAAGAGATGTGGTAGCTACATGCCTCTGAACTATGTTACAATGATGTTTGAAGGCATATTTATTGTTGAGAAATAATGAAAAGCCCTAAACATCCAAAAACCTAACCCTAGAAGATGAAACACCAAATTGTGGGCCCCGTTTGGGTAAATTGGTACATCAGCTTCCCAGGGTTGTAACTTTGGCATACGATCTCCATTTGATGCGAACAATATCTCGTGAGAAATATCTATCTAAGAACTACAACTTTGGACCCATGTTTCACCTATTTTTCCCAAAAAAACGTCATTCAGGGCCTCAAAACGGCTCCAGAATTCAAGACCCGAAAAATTGCTAAAAATAGTAAACTGTGATACAATTAAGGAAACTGAAAAGTTGAAATAAATAATGGTGGGGGCCTAAGTGGACTTGGTGGGTGGCCACCTATATCCACCTGGATCACACAGGGGGTAAAGAGCTTGTTTGATCAACCATCACATGATTTGCAACCAACTTGCTTTCATTGCAATCCCTTGTTCAACAAAAATCGAACTTGAGGAAGATGTTTTCATGTGATGAATGGAATTCATCTCAGTGGAGAAAAAAGGATTAAGGGAAACATATGGTTGACTAAGTATTTGACAGAATATTTTGGTCAAAGGCAGAGGAGATTGTGCTATTTAGTGAGCCTCTTGTCAGAGTTTTGTGGATGGTGGATAGTGATAAACCGACCATGGGGTTTGTTTATGAGGCCATGGATCATGCCAAGGAACAAATATAGGCAACATATGGGGATAAAAGAAAAAAGTACATTCCTCTATGAAGAATCATTGATGAAAGATGGAACAAACAACTCCATATACCATTACATGCAGCCAACTACTACTTAAATCCAAGGTATGTAATTTTGGATTTCAATGTTAATTTCTTATAAGTTATAAGTTATAAGTTTTAACTTTTAGTTTTGTTGATTTGATTAATATTTTTTTGTTTTCTAAATTTTGAAGGTATCATTTCATTGCAAATTTTGAGGCTGATGGGGAGGTGTTAGGGGGATTTCATAAAAGCAATGAGCGCATGGTCCTAGATTCCAAGACTTGAGATCAAATTCATAACAAGTTCTTGAATTTCAGCGAGAGTATTCGTACCTTTGGAATTTCTATGGCTATAAGAAATAGAACAAAGAGTCCCCCAGGTAAGAACTGTCAGAATTTGAAAATTCTTACATTAATAATTTACTTTCAAATTCATTTGCTAATACTTTTCTTCCTTCCACCCTTTTTGCATCCTATTGGTGGAAACTATTTGGTAGAGAATGCCCTCAATTGCAAAAAATTGCAATTCGAATTTTGAGAGAGACATGTAGTTCTTCATGGTGTGAATAGAATTAGAGTGTGTTTGAGTGTATACACACTAAGAAGAGTAAATGTTTGGAGCCAAAGCGGTTGACTAAAATGGTTTTTGTTCAATACAACCTTAGGTTGAGGTGTAACCAATTACTGAATAAAACCCCTGAATCAAACAACATTATCTTGGTTGAATTTGATCCAAAATTAGAATGGGTTGTGGAGAGTCAAGCATCGAAATTTGACAATGAATACCTTTCATGGTTAGAATTGGACCCACCTCCATAGGATCCAGAGGTAGATATATCAAAAGCACTAGTAGCAACTTTAGGGCTAGGGGAATCAAGCCATAATTCCATTGCATACCTGGATGCTACTCATTCTTCAAATGAGGATGAGGAGGATGATCAGGAATCATATGATGATTCTGATGTTGATTGACAATTTTATCATTGATTTGTTGTAGTTGTAGCTTGTAGTATTGTAGTATCTAGTATAATACTATGATCTATCATGTTATTTTGTACTATAAAGGCCTTTTAGAGCTTTCTTCTTGATGTTTATAACATTTTTGGTTCATCGATGTTTTGCACTAAGTCCTATTTTGGTTATATGCACTATTACTTGCTATATAAATGAGAAATTTTGCATATTTGTGTATAAATGGTTTGGATTCATATGGATGCGCATGAATATATATACTTTTTCCTTAAAATATGGATATTTTACGTGTTTTTGGTAAACCGTTTTGTTTTTCCCGACTCCCTATCCACAAGGTGTTTTGGTTCGATGACCAGTTCAGTTTCAATAACATTGCATACACGTGATCTCCCTGATATGAAGTCCCAATTAGACCTCACACCATTTGGGATAACAGTCCCATTCAAAAATATGACCCAACTACTATTTACTTAAAAATGTTCCTTGGATTGAACAAATAGCATAAGAGAATAGCACATATGTACTTCTAAAAGAGCAAGAGATTATGCCTTATGAAGTGTTCAATTGTAAGTGTATCAACGTTCGTTCACTGTAGAGAACAAAAGTGAGTCTCTAAAATAAATTTAATAGTACTACTCTAGTAAAGACACACACATAAAATGAAGAAGAGTTGTTGATCATCAAGTGGATGATTTCACATAGATGTAACGATCATTATAACCATCATAACACACTTTCAATGAGATAAGTACCAAAGCCACCAAATTAGTTCAATTTCTTTAGCACATATCTATGCCAACATAAACCACAAACATTTAATGAATAGTCTCAAAACATCCACAATCCACGCATGAAAATGTGTTGACCAAAAAGCTTCAAGTATTAAGAAAAAATACCAAGATACATAATTACAATGAACACCACTAGCTCCAATAGTGGAGCATTAGAGCCATTGCTTACTCTACAAAATAACTATATCTATCTCTCTAATGGCTTATGGGAGAAACCAAGGTGAAAAGCACCCTCTTTGAGTAATGGGGCTACTTTTATAACTTGAGGCATGACTCTTCATATCCCCATGAATCTGTTGGGTGTGCAGCCCAATTGTTCAGAGGTTTTTGTTTCAGGTGTGTTGGATCCATGTTCCTAATGGGGTAGAAACATTACTCGTTTAACGTTGCCCGCGAAGCTAAAAATAAATGAAAATTTTCCTTGTAAAATATTGTAATTTCATAGTTAATCCAAACTGTTCATTAGGCAGATTATCTGATGGTAGAAGTTATACTAATTTAGGGCTTTTCCCCTAGAAGTAAACCATCAATTTATATGAGGGAAGTGTATTGTGGATGTGTGTGATTATTCTGAGTGAGAGAGAGAGAGAGGAGGTTGTATGAAAGTGAAGAGGAAATTATAACAAATTTGTTGTAGGTCATATCTCTTCATTTTGCTAGATAATATAAAAGGAAGAACTAGATGTTTCTCTGTGAACATAGCCCAAATTGGGTGAACCGCGTATATCTGTGTCTCTTTTGTTTTATGTGTTTTTGTATTTTTGTTTCCATAATATTTTGTGTATTTCATTGCTTCGTTAATTAATTTATAATGACTGGTATCAGAGCTGAAGGCCTATTTAGCTAATAAACTTTAAAGATAGAAGGGTTCCTTGTTCGAGTGAGAGCAATGGCAAAAGATGCTAGGTTTAGGGTTGAGAAATTTAACGGCCAAAACTACTAGCTGTGGAAGATGAAAATGGAAGATGATTTGTATAAAAAATATATGTACCTACCATTGAGTGAAAAAAAGAAGAAATAGACGAGTGTGATAGACGCAGAATGGGAGATTCTTGAGATAAAGGCACTAGGAACAATACGATTGTGTTTGGCAACATTGGTAGAATTCAACATTTCAAAGGAAACAATAACATAAGGTTTAATAATGACACTGGAAAAACTATATGCAAAACCCTCAACCTAAAATAAAGTATTTCTTATGAAGCATCTATTTAATATGAAGATGTCAGAAGGTGGATCTGTTGTTGATCATTTAAATAAATTTAACATAGTTACCAATCAATTAAGTTCTGTAGGGGAAAATTTTGATGATGAAGTTGGGGCTTTGTTATTTTTGTGCTCATTGCCAGAAAGTTGGAATGGTTTGGTTATGGTTATTAGTAACTCTATCTCTGGATCTAGTACTTTAAAGTCTGATGATGTTATTGGTGCACCCTTTACAAGGAAATGTGATAGAAAGGCTTCGTGAGACATCAATTAATTATTTGACTGCAGAGACTAGGAGAAGAAAAATGGAAAGAGGAAGGAGCCCAAAAAATCAGAGTAAGTCAAGAAAAGGCATATATAAATCCATATTAGGGATAGTATGTTGAAAGTGCGAGAAGAAAGGACGCATGAAGAAAGACTGCAAATCTAAAAAAACAAAAGAAGGAGATAGGCAACAAGAGAACAATCATGAAGTAGATATGATAGGTGATGTGTTGCAAGATGATTTGATTATTTCATTAGAGAATATTATTGATTCCCGGGTGGTAGATTCAGGGGCCTCATTTCATTCCACACTTGATAGGAAACATTTTCATGACTACGTTCAAGGATATTTTGGACACGTTCATTTGGGTGATGATAAAACTTGTAAAATCATTGGAATGGGTAAGGATTTTATAAAGAAACATAATTTAAACCAATGGCTATTGAAGGAGGTAAGACATATTCCAGATCTGAAGAAAAATCTAATTTCAACAGGGCAGTTAGATGGTGAAGGTTGTGTAACTACATTCACAGACAAAACATGGAAGGTCACTAAAGGAGCCCTGGTAATAACAAAGGGAGAAAAGGTTAGTACGTTGTATTTATGCAATGGTATTTCTAATTTTGTTAATCCTTTAACCTCCATAGGAGAAGATACGACATTGTGGCATCAAAGACTCAGGTACATGAGTGAGAAAGGGATGCAGATTATTCACTTAAGAAATTTGTTTCCAGGTTTGAAGCATGTTGATTTGGATTTATGTGAGAATTTTGTTTACAAAAAATAGAAGAGAGTCAGATTTATCAGAGTTGGGAAGGAAAAAAAGAGAGAAAAATTAGAGCTTGTGCATATAGATGTGTGGGGACCAGCTCATGTACCATTTCTTGGTGGTTCTTGCTATTATGTTACTTTGATTGATGATGCAACTAGAAAATGCTTGATTTATTGTATTTAGAATAAATATGATGTATTTGATATTTTCAAGAAATGGAAAGCTTTGGTTGAGAATGAGAGAGGAAATATTTTGAAGTGTCTAATATCATACAATGGAGGTGAATACTGCAACAAAGAGTTTGATAACTACTATTCAAAACATGGAATTAAAAGAGAAAAGACAGTTCCAGGGACGCCACAAGAAAATGGTGTGTTAGAAAGGATGAATAGGACAATCGTGGAGAGTGCAAGATGCATGAGATTGCATGCAAGATTTCCCTTACAATTTTGGGAAGATGTGGTAGATATTGTTGTTTATCTAATAAACAGAGGACCTTCAAGTTCCTTGGATGGTGGTATTCCAGAGGAGACATGGATAGGTAAAAAGGTAAACTACTCATTTTTAAATACTTTCACTTGTGAAGCCTTTGTCCACATTAATAAAGAAAATAAAACAAAGTTTGTGGAACAATCAAAGAAATGTACCTTTATTGGATATGGTGTTAATGATTTTGGTTATCTCTTATATGATTATGAAAATCACAAAATCATTAGGAGAAAAGATGTCATATTCAATAAAAAGTTCTTGTATAAGGATTAGATGCAAGAAAAGAAACAGGAATAGGAAAACAATGAATATGTAGTTCTTGATGAGATCGCAAAAAAAGTAAAGGTGCTTGAAAATCATAATGATTAGTAGCCACAACAACAACAACAACCAGAACAACAAAAAGCACCTCAAACACTTGAAAATAGTGTTAGAATATCTACTAGGATGAGTAGACCCCTTGAACAATACTCTCCTTCATTATATTATGTATTGTTGACTGATTCTAGTGAACAGGAAAGATATGAAGAAGAAACACAGATAGAAACCGGGAAGAAGTGGGAGTAAGCCATGGAAGAAGAGATGGACTCCTTGATGCATAACTAGACTTGGGACTTATTCAAGTTGCACGCAAGTAAAACATCATTGCAGAATAAATGGGTTTACAACTTGAAGGAAGAAGATGGAGGAAAAAAGAGGTATAAGGCTAGAATTGTGGTGAACGGGTTTTCACAAAAGGAAGGTATAGACTTTAATGAAACCTTTTCTCCTATTGTTAAAATGATTTCAATCATAACTATTTTAAGTCTAGTGGAAACATAATATTTGCATCTTGAGTAGTTAGATGTAAATACAACCTTTCTCCGTGGGGACTTGGAGGAAGAAATATATATGTAATAGCCACAAGGGTATGAGGTCAAAGAAAGGATAATTAGTTTGCAAATTGAAGAAGAGTTGTTTGGATTAAAACAGGTTCCAAGGCAGTCATATCCAAAATTTGATAGGTTTATGTAGGAATAAGGTTATACTAGATATCACTTTGGCCATTGTGTTTATCTTAAAAAGAAAATGATGGAAGTTATATTATATTGCTATTATATGTAGATGAGATGCTTGTTGTAGGGTCTAACATGCAGGAAATAAAAGTGATCAAAATAAAATTGGAAAATTCATTTGCAATGAAGGATTTGGGTGCTGCAAAACAAATCCTTGGTATGAGAATAACCAGAGACATGAAAAATTGCAAATTAACATTGTCTCAGAGTGAGTACATAGAAAAGGTGTTGGAAAGATTTAATATGAAGAATGAAAAACTAGCTAGTACAACTTTGGCTAGCCAATTCAAACTAAGGAGATGTATCCCAAGACATGGGAAGAGATGGATTATATGTGTAAAGTTCCAAATGCATTAGTTTTTGGAAGCTTAATGTATGCAATGGTCTACATAAGGCCTGATATTGCACATGTAGTGGCAGTTGTAAGCATGTATATGAAAAATATAGGAAAAGAGCATTGGATGGAAGTGAAGTGGATTCTCAAGTATTTGAGAGGTACCACAAATCAAGCATTATGCTTTGGTGGTTAAAACATTTCTCTACAGGGATATGTTGATGCAAATATGGTAGGTGATAGAGATAAGGAGCACCACAGGGTACATGTTTACTGAAGGTGGAAGAACTGTTAGTTGGGTTTCAAAGTTGCAAAAGATTCTTTCACTTTCAACAATGAAAGCAGAGTATGTTGCTGCTACAAAGGCTAGTAAAGAAATGATTTGGTTACAAAGGTTTATGGATGAGTTAGGTAAGAAGTGGGAGATGGGAAAGTTATAGAGTGACAACCATAGTGCAATTCATCTTGAAAAGAACTCAACATTTCATTCCAAGACTAAACATATACAAATCAAGTACCATTTCATACGGTGAGTGTTAGAAAATGAACAGTTGAAGTTAGAAAAGATACACACTAGCCAAAATCTTGTAGATATGTTAACAAAAGTTGTAACCAGGGAGAAATTGAGATTCTGCTCAGTTTCAATTGGTCTTCAAGTATGATGATGAAGATGAGAAACAACAAGGTGCAAAGTGTAAAAATTGTCCAGTAAGTGAACCAATGGTGGAGTTGCTATAATCAGTTTCCAAGTGGGAGATTGTTGGGTGTGGAACTTGATTATCTTCTTGGTTGTTCAGAGGTTTTTATTTCAGTTTCATTAGATCAATGTTCTTGACGGGATGAAAATTCCACCTGTTTAATCACCATTGGGGGGTCCACGAGAGGGAAATGTCAACTTTTATGACCCCCACTAGCAGGGGTTTAGGGCAACACCCCTAAAGCTAAAAATAAATGAAAATTTTACTTGTAAAATTTTGTAATTTCATAGTCAATACAGGCCATTCATTAGGTTAATGATCTAACAATGGAATTATATTAATTTAGGGTTTTTTCCCCTAGAGGGCAACCCTCGGTTTATATCAAGGAATTGTATTTCGGTTGTGTATGATTATTCTGAGAGAGAGAGAGAGAGAGAGAGAGAGAGGAGGTTGTGTGACAGAGAAGAGGTAATTGCAGTGGATCTGTTGTAGGTCGTATCTCTTCATTTTGCTGAATAATATAAAAGGAAGGACTAGTTATTTCTCCATGGATGTAGCCCAAATTGGGTGAACTATGTATATTTGTGTCTCTCTTGTTTTATGTGTTTGTGTATTTGTGTTTCCGCAATATTTTGTGTATTTCATTGCTCCATTATTTAATTTCTAACAAACTCTTGAGCTTCCTACATGACTTTTCAACTTCTAATGAACTTTGGACTTCTATACAACCTTTGGACTTCCAAATGACTTTTTAACTTTAGCATAACTTTTGGACTTCTCTATGTCTTTTGGACTTCCACATATGACTTTTAAACTTCTCCATGAGGCTCTTTTGTCCATATATGACTCCTGGACTTCCACATCTTACATTTACAAATTACATCATTATTTCCACATCATCATGTTATGACATCATGACAAGTCACTAACATTTGATGACTTGGACCCATGGTGACTTGTGACATGAAATTTCTTGAGAGGTGACCATGTTGCCACCTATGTCTTTCATGCTTGGTGTGGATTTCTCATTGTTGTTTCCTTTCACGCTCCAAATGGTCTCATATAATATGGAGTATTTATGGATCACTTCGATCCTCAAGATCCAATGTTATTTAACTTGTTGCATGATGTGTTATTTTGTTCTTGAATGCTTCCTTGTGCTGCCTCTTTCAAAAAATCTCATAATTCATCATTACCATGTTGTTTTGAAAACAATTGCAATTAATATCACTTATGGAAAGAAAACATCAACCCAAAAATCTCTTATTATAACATGTTTCATGTAAATTTTCTGGTTTTGAGTCGATGGTGCACTTAGGAAGAGGAAAGGGAGTGTTATGGGCATAGGGTGCATTGCAAAGTGACAAGGGATGAGTGTTGAGGATTGAGAACGCACTATGCACTCCACTAGGAAGAGGATACTTGATGGAGGTTGCATGGTGCAATCTCAAGGGACTAGGAGATTCAATGATGTATGTTGGCACGCCGTGTACTCAAATGAGAAGGCCTTAGTCATGAAGAGAAGCTTGAACTTCACTTTTAGTGCACCATGTGCTCAGAAGAGGGAGCAGGGCACAGTTTCAAGGCCTAAGGAAGGCATAATGTTCATTGTTGGTGCATCGTGCACTCATCTGGAAGAGAGACTTTGGGAAGGGCGTAGTTCAGGAAATCAAGGATGGTTTGTGGCTTAGGAGTGCACTATGTACCCAAGAGGGGTGCCGAGTGCATCCAAAACAAGAAGGAGGGTCTGAATGAGCCTTTGGAGTGCGTTGCATGATTTCCCTTGTCAACAAGAAGGCTTGCAAGATGGAAAATTATCTAAGTCTATAGGATGAAACATGAGAAAACACAATGAGTTAGGAGTATAACTAAGTGTGACAATTATCAACTCATTGGTAAGATTTAAACATGAACCAATACTAAGAAATATATAACAAAATCCCAGTTTACAAACACTCTCCAAGAATAACAGACAAAGTATGTGCAACTGTGACTAAAAGTGTCATTTAACAACTAGAAAGCATACTATGACATTGGCATACATTATAGATGTTATAGACGATGTGATGACACTTAATAAAGAACAAGGACACTTGAAACATGTAAAAAGACATGAAACAACACTTGGTGACCAAAAGAGACACTTGATATGATGGTAAGGTAGGCTCCAAAATTTGAATGTGACAAAAATTTGGAGGGTGTTGTAGCAACAACAACACTTCCCTAGATGCCTCAATCATAAGACACAGTTCCTCCAGCTGTTGCTACATCTAACATTCTAATTCCCTCTTGTTAGAGTCGGTCTGATCAAGTCCTCTGTCAGGGATCAAAACTCTTTATGCATTTCATGATTAGGTGTCCCGCTCCACTCTTCCAGTTGCATTCCGCTAGAGTCATGCCATGATCTGACATAGAAGGTCATTATAGTCTCATGTCTGGTGCCTGCTGGCTCAGGTCTTTTGTCAATCATCTCAAAATCCATGACAGTCAGGGTCTGGTCCTTTAAAAGACAAAGGTCATTTCGAGGTCTAGGTCTAGGAATGCATGAATTCGGTACTTGAAACACGTCTAGTAGAGCCATGCAGGCCAGAGTGAGGTTCTTACACAGTTATGGTTCAGAAAGCTTCATCGTCATGGGATAGACTTCGACTATTCTTCAAAACTCTATTTTGAAGAAAAGTCAAAAAGCGTCATTTTTGACAAAATTTGCAAGAAAAACTCGCCAATTGATTTTTCAGAGGCAGTCATGGCTTCCGTGGCCAAACATCCCTTTGTGCAATCCTTGCAGAGAGTGCCGAAAATTTCGTCGTTTGAGCTAAAATTTCAAAGGGAAAGTGAAAATCAGTGTATCCTAAAGTAAATGAAACAGTGCTAAATCACAACATTAGAAATTGGGTTTTTGAAGAAGCAAAAATCAAACTCACCTCTCCCAAAGCTTTATATATAAGTTTGCACCACAATCAGAGGCATTATGCAAATCTAAATCAGTGGGAGACATTGCAAGGTGATTGGAGTGCATTGGTGATCTTTTGAAGTGAAGAAGAGTCGGTTTTCAGGGTGCGGCGCACACAACCCCCGCCCCCAGTTCGTAGTAGTAACGCGCGCGGCGCATACCCGGAGCGTGGCGCACAGAAACTTGAGCGTGACACACATAGACAGAGGTGCAACGCACAGAACCAGAGTGCCCAGAACGTGCCAAATCCACTCAATTGTTTTGGGGAAGCACATAAATTTGCAAGGTAGGCTCTATTATCCCACTTGTTCATCAAATTTGTTAAATACATGGTGGCTTTGTGTCCAATGATGGAGATGAAACAAAACTCTTAAAGAAACCATACGCAAGACGCCAAGAGACCATTTTGCTAGGGTTGTGCAATCATATTATTGATGCCAAGGTCCCCTTTTCCCTTCCTTATCTTTTTCCCTTGCTCCCCTGTGTCATTTTTCCGATCATCACTACCCTAAACTAACAACTCATATTCCCTTTCCCCTCCTCCTATTGCTAAATAGAAACCCCTAAACCTACCCTATTAAAAATCTTAAACTCCACCCACCTCCCTAACAAATTTTTCCCTATAACCCCTATTCCCATTTCATCACTCCCTTCCTAACAATCCCTGTTTCATTGTTCCCCTTGGTAACAGATACTACAAAGGCACCTAGCCTCACACCATCATCATAGAAGGTAGCCTAGTCACAGCCCACATTAGCAGTCATGTCATCACAACATTCATCCGAGTATGAGAGGGAGACACAGAGTGACTCATCTTCAGAAGAGCAGGCTCCCAGGAGACCCCACAAGAGTGGCAGACATGTCAGGGATGAACCTACAACCCTCACCGAGTTACAAGCATGCCCTCTTGCCATGTCATCCTTCTAGTATTTATCATGCTCCGAATTTTGTCAAAGGGTGACAAATGTCAGATTTCATTATGAGTTGGCCCAGTTATTTTTTCTTCATCTACATGGAGGTCAGTCTACCTTGGCCGAGGTCACTTTCACCTTGACACCCGAAGCTATATCATTGGTAACAGGTATTCCAAATGTTGGGGAGTAGTGGCATAAGAAGAAGAAGGTGGAAAGGCATCACTATGAGCCTTACATTAAAACTAGGTTCGTGAATGAGCTCACAAGAGTATTTCCTTTCAGATATTTGAAGAACGAGTATGCTCCACTCATGAGGTTTATCATGAAATACTTCAACTGCAAGGGGAGGTTCTCTAGACTCTATGCCTATCATATCGGCCTGCTCATGCACTTCACCAGGGTGAGGTTGATGAACCTCCCATTTTTCATATGCAAGAACATAGAGAGGATGAGCACCTTCATGCTGCATAAGACCCCTCAGCAGCAGCTTAACAGTGTCTATCACTTCGCTCTCATTCGGATTTTGGTAGATCATCAGTTGGGATTGCAGGGCATTGCTTGGGAGGACTTCATCTCCCGTGACTTCTTCAGCACACCACAGGTACAATCAGGGCCCGAGCAGGAGTTGGGTGGTTTTTCTTATAAGTATGAGCATCATGAGACCACTACCATGCCAGTTTTCATTACATATCAGAGAGGCAGCAGGGACTTGTTTGCAGCAGCAAAGCAAGTGTTATCTCCACCCGGGGTGGAAGGGACCTTGCTTCTGGCATCGACTACACAGGTATTGGACAAGGGCAAGGAGCCCATGCATGATGAGGGGCCATCAGGTGCACAGGAGACCGGTGTCATCCTCATTCAGGATGAAGAGGCAGAGACAGAAAATTCCAAGCTCACGATGACCATTCAGGAGCAGGACATGGAGATCAAAGACTTGATACTCAATTTTGAGAGAGCCAGATGGGTCATCAAATATCTGGAAAAGAGAAACAAATAGCTTGAGGACCAACAGACGATCATAGAGTTGCAAAACATTCGTGAAAATCGGCAAGCTGTCCATCGGAGAAGAATTGAGTTCACTACTTTGGAGCAAGAGATCAATAACGACCGTGAGACTTGGTTGGATTGGGTCAACCTACACTTGGAGAAAAAGCTGGAGAAGGCAAACAGGGACACTGCCATATTGAGGAGGATGGCTTTTCATTACAGGGCGCAGAACATGAGCACAAAGGCCCGAATAAGGAGCTTGAAAGCTAGATTGAGCAAAGCAACAAAGGAAGCAAAAAGGGCCAAAGAGCAAGATCGGCTTCGAATATTGGCTGAATCTTCCTTGGCACAACATGGCACTTCATAGAGGCCCTCTAGCCCAAATTTCAAGGAATTTGGGAAATTTTTGGTCGCACGACAAATTTTTGGCACAAAAACAGGTTTTTTTCTCACGCGGCGCGACGCGTAAGATGGGAGCTCCAATCGAGAAATGGTTTGCATCTGTGGATTCGGCATGCAAAATAAAAATTATTGACACTGGGAACAAGAGATTTGGAGAAGATATTGGCCACCAAAAGGGCAAAATACACTAAAAAATGGCCTCACTGCCCCTATTTTGACACACAGGAAGCAGTCTTGGGAGAATGAAGATTTGGAGGTTCAAATGAGCTCCAAATTCAAAAATTCTAGTGGGGTTTGAAAGTAGACAGGACAGGCTTTTGCATGTGCTATCATACGCTCATTTTGGACACTGGGAAGGCCCTCAAAAATAGCATCAAAATGGCGCGACGCATACAGGAAAGGAGCACAACGCATGTAGGAAAATCGACCAGAATGACTCTGTTTCGCAAAATTTCGCTTCCCGACCTTTTGTAAGTGGGCCCACTCATATTTACTTCAATTTTTTGGCACCTAAGGTGGTTTTATAAGCATTTTCACTCTAGAGGGTCAGTTATCCAAGTGGCGAAGGAAGGCAAAGGGACACCGAGCCATTTGTCATGTTTATGGCGATGCACCTGTAGCTGTTGTTTGGCTCTCCGCCTTCAGTTTGTAATGATTTGAGTAACTCCCCAACCCTTGGGCGTTCTATCTCTCCATAGCACTTTCTATATATTGTATGTAAACTATTTGCAAAGGGTTGGTTGGCTTGTAACTTCTGGGGGATTGTGGGAAAGAAACTTTGTTTCTGCACTATATTTTTTTACAGAGAATTAATGAAAGGCAGCGACTCTGTTTCATGAGATTCCTGTGGTTGTGAGTGTAGGAAGTGCGTCTCTTATGTTTCATATGTATCTTGTTATGTTTCATAGTTCATTTCGTATTCGTTTCTGGTGAAATTTTTCGAGTGAGATCAGGTAGAATTCAATTCTATTGCTCTACCTGTGGGGAAATTTCATGTGCAATGTTTCATTCTTCTGTTGAAAAGGATTCATGTTGTCCATGCCCTTTTCACCTTCTTAATCAATCTCTCCATTTCTTTGTTATGTTCCATAGTTTCATTTCGTATTCATTTCTGGTGAAATTTTTCGAGTGAGATTAGGTAGAATTCAATTCTATTGCTCTACTCGTGGGAAAATTTCATGTACAGTGTTCATTCTTCTGTTGAAAAGGATTCATGTTGTCCATGCCCTTTTCACCTTCTTAATCAATCTCTCCATTCCGCCATATCTTAAAGTTAAAATTGCTATGCTTTCCGCCTACCTTGTCTCATGAAATAATCTGTAGATTTATGTTAAATTCTTTGTTCATTGAGGTCTAGTGGTCCCATAACATCCCAGAAACACAGTCATTCATAAAAATCACTCCTTATTTTCGTTTCTACTTACTAGCATAAGATAAATAGTTCGTTTGAAAGTCATCTCAGTCCTTTTCATTCATCAACTCACTGGGTGTGACTCGGAGAGAGCCCTCTCATGTTCTGGTAGGGCTAGCTACCAGACTGAGCGTGGTTTTTGGTTACCCTGAATTTTGCCTTCTTTCAGCCTGAGGCGGATTTAGGTGCTAACATAGTGGCTGGCAACAAATCAAATCCCCTTGGTTTTTAATAATTCTAAGCTTCTGGATGATAAGTTTAGGATTTGATAGGCTGATGTAAAATAGGTTGTGTCCTTTGATTTTTTCTCAATAGCACGCTGGCTTCTCGAAGATACACCAGAGCTAATCTAGATCCCGACCCTCCGCTCATCTACGAAAATCCCAATTTGATTTCTAGAAATAGTCGTCAAGAAAGCTCTATATTGCCCGTCCTCAAATCTCATTAATGCCCGAACATTTTTGAGTATATTGAAGAGCTAGAGTTTGACGAGCAGTTTGAATTATCGTTGTTTGAAACCAAGTCAGAAAGAGCGGTTGACTCTACTGTCCATAATCCACAATTTCTTGTAGACTTGGAGACGGAAAGGGCTAACCGGTCTATTGATAACTACATAATAGCTCAGCTTCAAACTCCCATTGTTAGCCTCGTACAAACTGTGCACACTCCTCCAATGCCGCCGAGGACAAATCCACCGAGAGTAATGGCTACACATTTCACACCGCTTGTTTTGCTTCAAATTATAGATGATATGCCCGCTGATTACCAAAGCAAAATCCCATTTTTTTATGCCACTCCTAACGGCATTACTGCGTAGCAACATGTGGATAGAATGACAAACTTTTATGAACTTCATGAGATAGATGCGGAAAACGTGGCGATGGGACTCCTTGTACAAACATTTGTAGGTGAAGTAAGGAAATGGTTCAGAGGTTTACCGACTACACGTATCGCCACCTTGGCAGACCTACAAAGACAATTCTTGAACCACTGGGAAGTGAAAAATAACCCTCTTCAAATTCTATCCGAATATGAGAAAATCAAGAGAAACGCTGGTGACTCAGTCCAAGATTATTGCATGAGATTCAATACAGTGTATAATGAAATTCCAGATGATCTAAGGCCACCCGTGGGATTAGCCATGTTGAAATTCCCAAATGGTTTTGATGCTTATATGGCTTATCAATTGAGAGAAAGAGAACCGGCTACGATGGAAGACATGCAGAAGATAACAGTCAGCGTTGAAGCAAATTTGCTGACCAAGAGGGCTAGAGCGAAAGCAGAAAAGAAGGTCACTGCTAAGGAAGAATCTTCCTCAATAGATCAGCTACTTAGGAAGGTAGAATAGATGCTTGAGAGACTGACACTTGACAAACCGGAGCCACAAGGTAGAAATCCTAACTTCCGTGGCCAACAACAACCACAGTATAGGATAAGACAGAGAGATCAGCGAGCTCAAGAGCCAATTGCACAACAAGCAGTACAAACACCTTTGCAGCAAAATTTTGTGCACGGACCAGAATTAGATGAAGACAAAAATGTAATGGGTGAAGAGAATCATCTCTTTACTCCTGACGATTTGCCTACTTATCTCACTGAAGAGGACGAGTATACAGAGAATTCAGCCGCACACAAGGATGGAGATTTAATTATGGCAAGCGACACCGTCTTGGAGGAACAATCAGATGAATATCAAAGAGGCTACATGAATGCTCTATCTGCCCAACAGTAGCGATATTCACTTAGAAATAGGGATTCAGAAAAAGAAGGATGTTGAAGCACCAAAAAATGATTCAACTGGTATGCAAAGGAAAGGAAAGGAGGTGGTTGAAGTAGAAAGCAACAAATTAGCATCAGCAGAACCAGCACATCAACAAGTTACATCGAAAGAAAAGGAGAGGAAAGAAATCCCGGTCAAAGAGATGGAGAGGATTCCCACGTTCAATTTAGAGAATGAAATTTCCAAACTAAAAATATTCACCCCTTTGAATGAAATATTGAAGAACAACAGTTATAAGGAACAAGTATCTAAAATGTTAAATTTGGATCCAATGTCAGACATGGTGAATTTCAAAGAGGATCAGCCTGGGCCAGCATCAAATGGCGAGTCTCATGACTGTGAGGTGCCACCTTTCTACATCAGTTTGAGGTTGCATGATTTTGTTTTACATAACACCATGTTTGATTCCGGAGCCTCTCACAATATTATGCACAAGGCAATCATGGACAAGGTCTGTCTAGACGTCACCCGGCAATATCATGATCTCTATTCGTTCGATTTCAGCAGAGTAAGATGTATAGGTCTCATCAAAGACTTGGTTGTGATTTTGGATCAACTCCCCATGAAGAATGTATTGATGGATGTTGTAGTGGCAGACATTCCTCCAAGGTTTGGCATGCTTCTTTCTAGGTCTTGGGTAGCGAAACTAAAAGGGACACTACAGCTAGACTTCTCCTATGCAACGATCCCAATATTTGGACAGATGAGGAAATTATATCGGGAATAGAAAATGAAGTACATGATTGCAAGCAAGGAGAAACCAATAAATCATCCTATTAACTATGTACATACAGATTTAGAGTCTTTTGTTTTGTATTCAGATAGTTTGAATGATATAGATAGTCAGTGGGTAGAAGCAGATGATATTCCAGAAATAACAAAAAATTTCAGAGAAGTTTTAAAGAAAGAGGAACAAAAACAACAGAACACCGTTGGGCAATCAGCTGAAAACAATGGACAACAAGTAGGCAAGGCACAACACATAGATTTCTAGCACTTGCAAGAGGAGGAAGAAGGATTGTGGACCATGGATTTTGATGGAGTTGTAGGAAATGACGGTGCTGGAATAGGAATTTGGGTATGCAGTCCCTTCTCCACCCCAAACAAGGTCCCTAGTAACATACAGGTTTGCTCTTACAAGTTGGCTTTTGGATGTTCAAATAATGAAGTTGAATATGAAGCTCTGATTGCTGGCCTAAAAATTCTAAGAAAGCTGAACTCTAAGAGGATTTCGGTATATGGCAGCTCCGAATTGGTTATCAAGCAGGTTAAAGGTGAATATCAAGCAAAACATCCTAGGATGCGGGCCTACCGTAATGTAGTCCTAGACATTTTGAAATTATTCTTAGAATACACCTTGACATGTGTGCCTCGCATAAAAAATAGCATTGCCGATGCTCTTGCTAAGGTAGCGAGCAGTTTGAAAATCCCAATGAACTCTAGCAACAAATTCGAAATCTATGTCAAACACTATCCAACCATTCTAGACAATCAGAGATATTGGCAAGTGTTCCAAGATGATGACGAGATTGAGGATTTTCTGCAAAACAAAGGCAAGTTTAAAGAGACCTCAATTGATGAAGAAAATGATGATGGAAAAGGAAATGGTACAGATG